>PVJH01012405.1:0-64501 GCA_004026705.1 Nesogale talazaci
ATGTATTTTACTGTAGCCAAGGCTCTGGGCCTAGAGTCTAAGTGGATGATGTGTTTCCTAGCCAGGTGGGATTACTTTGTAGTCTCCTTCTCCTGAGAACATAGTTGAAGCCAAAAAAGAAAACACAAAACTTTCCTGAAGGGGTAGGCAAGAGAGGACACCAATACATTGACTTGTATCCCAAAGAGGACATTGATCCCATCAGCCAGCAATTAACTTACCGATTTCATGAGTTTGCAGCTTCCTCTTGGAGTCACGTACATAAGGTAAAGTTGGCTAGAGGACAATAATTGTTTGGAAAACCAACCAAGCTTAAATGGATGTTCACCTTAACTAATAAAAAGCATATATACATAACGCTTACCTTGAGCATCATACTCCTCTGAGAACTAACAACATGCAGGCATCCTGGTGATGCAGTGTCGGGTAAGAGTTAAGACTGCGAACTGCAAGGTAGGATTTTAAACCCACCAGTCTCTCTGAGGGCGAAAGATGAGGCTATATGACCCCATAAAAATGTACAGCTTCAACAATGAGCGATAAAAACTCTCAACTCATGGAATTCAGGACAGATAAACTCCTCAGAGACAGTATTGGAAGTAAGGTGATGGTGGAGGAGGGGGAAAGGAGAGAGATGGGGAAATGCATCACAAGGTTGGATATAAAGCAGCCCTCCCCGCCCCCAAGGGATGAATAACAGAAATTTGGATGAAGGGAGACAATGAACAATGTAAGATATGCAATAATAACAACAATATATAATCAGTCAAGGAGTCACCAGAGTGGGAGAGTAGGGAAGGGAGGGAAAAAAGAGGAGCTTATACCAAGGGCTCAAGTAGAAAATATTTGGGAAGTGATGCTGGCAACATGTGCACAAATATGCTTGAGACAACTGATGTATGAAATTTTATGAGCCACACAGCTTCAGAAACACTAAAGCATTGCTCTGAGTCAGAATGGACTGGACGGCAGTGGGTTGGTTTGGGTTCATACAGGATCAAGTACACAATTGCAGCCTGAGTGATCGAACAGGAATCCTACAGGGCCAGGGCGGCGGCTTTAAGGTCAGGGGGAGGAGCAACTCAGAAAAGAAGGGTGAGCCACACAGAGTGTCTTCAATGTCACTGACTTCTATAAATAGGAGCGGTTGAATCAGGGCATGTTTTGCTGTGTCTACTCATATTCTCGATGGCAACAACAACAGAGATAAATTTAAAAGGAAAAACCTATGCAGATCAGATAATTCTACAGAGTTTACTGTAATCAATTTTTTTTTCAAACTCTTCCAGGTAAATGTGTTTCATTTCAAACACGAAGTGTACATCATGCAAATGAGGCATCACCACAGTCACAGTGGTGCCATAAGGTACAACTGATCACCACAAGACAAACATTTAACAAAATAAAACTCTATTAAAAAATTGGGGGGAAATCCCCTCTTAAGATGGTGAGGATTTTTCTTTTTAAAGACAGAACCACCCTAGTCAATACTGTGTGCTTGCCATGGAAGGGGGAGCATAGTCCTTTTAGCACTACAGGCACAGTGAGAGATAATAAATGACTTTGCTTCCTAGGAGGGGATTTCTTTTACCCCAACAACTTGACTTTGAATTCCTTGAGCAAGGATTGATGGTGGAACATAGACCATGGAAACAGTGAAGAGGAAGGATTTGTGCAAAAGCAGTCGGGGAACTTGGTCTCATTCTGAAGTCCCTGGGGGATCCAGGCTGCTAAGCATTCAACCACCACTTGAAAGGTTGGTGGTTTGAACCCACCTGGAGGCACCTTTGAGAACACTCTGGCCAGCTGTTTCCAAAATGTGACAGCCATCCTCAAACCTTAAGCAGCATGGGTCTTCCTTTGTACACGTGAGGTCACCGGAAGTCAGAATCCATTTGATAGAAGCTAATTGCCACAACCAGTGTTGTGCAGTTGATCTTGAGCAGGAGGGAGGAGGAAATGGAACATAGAAATGAGGGAAGATTTGTTGCCAGACACGCAGGGTCCATGTGGCATGTCTGAATCGTAGCACTGAAACACTTCTTTGCATGTCTAATGCATTTCTTACTTGGAAGGCAGAAAGAGTGGGTGGAGGTAAGGATAAATCTGAAAGATAATTGGTGATGAGTTTTATTCTGTCATGTAGTATTCGGTCAAAGGGTGGGGAGAGGCGAATGAGTCGCTAAACTGAACTTGTCCCCGGCTAGCACAGTGAGCAGACCACACCACACACAGCTGCAGGGCAGGGCCCAGCCACAGACTTTCACTTCACACTTTCCCTTCCATGCTGAATAGCTCCTGTGTGCCCACAGCCAGTCTGCGGTGCTAAGGTACTAGTGCAACCAAAGATGTACATGCAAATCTCATGGGGACCTTCAAACCAATTCACTCTATAAGCACTGTCAGCTGGAGGCACTGCTCAGTACGATTATCAGGGCATGACAAGTACATCAAAATGAGAGCAGACAGTTTGTTAGTCGTCTCCAAACCTGGAAGCTTGCTTTAGAAAACCAAAACAGATCCTCTGAGTCTTAGTGGCCATAAAACTGCTGAATCAGAATTCTCGGGTGTCTGAGTGTTTTAAACAGATGCCACGGACTTTGCTGATGAGCGGCCAAGTCTGGAAGTTGTAGCATTCTCCACGCCAGAACTTTGCAAAAAGACTAGTTACCTCATTTTATAGATTAGAAAATGGAAGAGCAGAAGGAACAGGAGCTTGCTCAGCTAGCACTGCTTGTAAAAAGCCTCCTGGTGGCAAACAAATAAGGAATTACTCGAAAAGTTGGTGTTTCAAACTCAAGCAGAGGCGCCTCGTCAAACAGGTCTGATGAAGCAGTGCTTCTGAAAGTTCACGGCCTTGCAAACCCCACTGGGCAGCTGGAGTCAGGGCAGACCTGAGAGCCCTTGGGTCCTACATCTCACTGTACTTCTGTACAAACCGCTCACTCAGAATGAGCCACTCTCCTTACCATGCTGATCAATGCCCATTTTGGAAGAAGACAAAGAGTTATCATAATCCTATCCTTTGTCAAAAGCCTCTTCTCCTTCCTCCCATATTGGGAATTAACGAGGCTCGCTGATCCAGAGACTTGCAAAGCCTACATCCGCCTACATTAGCAAGCCTCCTGGCCCCAACCTCCCTGCACAGGGCTTTGAAGCACTTCCTGACTACCTATGACTCACCTGGGGATCTTGTTAAAAATGTAGGCTCTGGTTCCGTATCACTGGGGTGGAAAGGCAAATTCTCAGCAGAGGATGGAAATGAAATCACTTGAAGCCCTGCTTCCCTAGGAATCGTTTGACAATGTGCAACATGGCTGTAAGGGCAGAAGGCAAACCAAACACTGACCAGGTGTGCTCCCATTGACCCTCACCCTTGGCAAGGACCCTTTCATTCTCCCAAGCTGCACCTCGCCAGGTCTCACTCCCTTCCTTCATGAAGCTCATATATTAAAAGACTTTTGTGCCAGCTTTACATTGTATATATTTCACTATAATATTTTTAAAAGCAAAATGCATGTATGAGAGCAAATCCGAGCTTTGATAAGGAAAAGGACTAGTTTGAGGAGGTCCATACAAATCAAGAACCCTTCATTTTTCAGTCTGGGCACCTTATCTAACGTTCATTCTGAATCATTAAAATAATAAGAAGAGCTTGCCAAAATCAAGAGCGACTAGGATTTCACAGTAGAAATAACTGCAGCTGAAGGAGTCATTTAACCACAAGAATTTCAGATACTGTAGTTGAGGGTTTATCCTGGCCTCGCAATCTGTCCCAGGAATCACAATATGCTCTGCTGTGCGTGAATCTGACCCGCACAGACCAAAAACCCTCTGGGGGAAGAGAGCGTAGATGGAGCTGGAGTGTGTGTGTGGGGGGGGGGGGGGGGGGGGGGGGGGGGGGGGGGCGGGGGGTCAACACAGTTGTGCTTCTTCAGATCTGTTCTCTGTGGAAGAGGAGCAAAAATCCAAACCTCCAGTCCCCAAGTCCATTCTCCCGGAGATCAGAACTGCTCTAGAGGGCTTCCTCTCCATGGAAGTGGACTGTTCACATCTTTGCCCCATGGAATGACTGGTAGGTTCAAACCTGGACCATTTTTAGGTTACCAGTCAAGTGCTTTAACAACCGTGCCACTCCGGACAGAGGCTTTACTGAAAAGAACCCAACCCATGCCAACTCTACAGGACAGGGCAGAACTGCCCCTGTGGCTTTCTGGGCCTGTAGCTCTGGACATAAGCAGAAAGCCCCGTCCTTCTCTGGTGGAGCAGCAGGTGAAAGGAGGTCCCTCTGCTGGTGATGACTACCTGAGATCCTCTCTCTCTCCCCATTTGTTATAGGTGGTCCATACGCTTATGGTTAAACAATATGTATATATATTTTATCCTAACTTGCAGAGATGCTGGCTAAACTGAGTCGCTTGGCATTCAGCATTTTTTTCTAACACTTCAGGTGATTACGATGTAGTTTTTTCCCCCCCTGTTGACTGCTTTGTTTCAACAGTCAACCTTTAGGAAGTTCCCCCGTACAGTGATTGCGCATATACACTTCACCAAGACCAAAGGTCAACACACTGTTTCAGTAGAAGGCCAGGTGGTCAGTACTTTTGGCTTTGAGTACCTGTGGTCTTTCCCACTACTCGGCTCTGTTTTTACAGCATGAAAGCAGCTATAGGCATAAATAAATTAATGAGCCCGGCTGTGCTCAAATGAGACCTTGTTGATGGACACTGACATTTGACTTTCCTATCATTTCCATACTCATGACACATTACTCTTCTTTGGACTTTTCCCAACACATTGTATTTTGGCAATGTGTAAAATGTAAAATGTAAAATGGCAAAATCATTCTCAGCTCAACATTGGTACAGATACAGGAAGGGAGTGAGAGAATAGAGAGGGGGAGTGGAGATGGGGGTAAATTTGGCCCACAGATCTTAGTTGCCAACTCCTGATTAGCTGATTGAAAATATAAAGTCGAGGTTTTTCTGTGGATGAACTTTAAATCTGTACCTTTTCATGTGCAGATCACTCATGGTGTCACTCTCAGTTATCTAGAGTTGTTACAACAGGAAAACCACAAGTGGCTGGTTTAATCAGCAAAAATGTATTTTCTCATTGTTTAGATGTCTCCAGGCTCAAATGCAGAGTGCCAGCTCAAGAAAGTTTTTGTGGTAACAATTGTACAATCCTGTTTGCTGTTACTGAACTGTGGAATGATATGTGTATTAGCTTCGCCGCCCCCCCCCCTCTTTTGGGGTGTGGGGGGAGGCTGCGGCTTTTTTCATCAGTTCTAGAGGGAAATCATTATGATCCAGGAACACCTGCTGGCCTGACATACCTTGACTTTCTGTGAGTGAAAGAGGTTTTCAGCACTGTGACTCTGGATTTAAAGAACTCTGCTCCCAGCTCTTCTTTCTTGGCAATAGTGAAGCCCACCTCTGCTTTGTTTACCTCATTCTCCTCTCATCTTATAAAACCTGTGACTCGAGCAGCAGCACAACTGCAGGGAGGGTGTGCTGGAGTCACACTTGTTGGTAAGACTGACTCATGCTGCCTCGTTCACATAAAGAGGTTAAAAAAGGAAGAGAACCACACACTCCTGGGACTCCTGGCCTCACCCAGTGGGGACATATTTGGGGGGGGGGGGGGGGGGGGAATGACAATGTCCTTCTTGGGGGAAAAAAACTACAAAGACGTATCTATGAAAATGTCTTCCTGACCTCCCCTTTCCTGTGTTGCCAGATGTGACCCGTTCACAGCTTGCTCTATGGATACTGCGAGTTCATTTTAAAAGCCCTCCTAGTTCCAGGCTGTCCTTCTCTAAAAGAACAAGGGTATTTGTCCTTTAGATTTCTTACTCATACTGAAGGGCCAAAAGATCCATTTGTCGTCTAAAGGCCTCATGAGAACCTGCATGGTGTGGAGTCTCTGGGTGTTTGTGAGAGGAGAGGAGCACAGGCGCGCGGAGAGGGGGGGGCGGGGGACAACTTTCCTTGGTGGGGCACGTTGACACCTCCCTAATGGCTTCTTGAAAACGACCTTCAGTCCAGCATCTGCTAATATCTTAGCATGTCGGATTACCAGGCGCCACAGCAATTTGACAAATCTGTCACCCAATCACACTCCTTGAAAGGCTTCATCCCGCAGGAGTGTCTCACTTCATTAAACCTGGTTCAATCAGTACCTGGAAGCCCAAACAAAATTCTGGAAGGTAACCCCCAATTCTGTATCATAGAATCCACAATCATCATTATGATGGAAATAAACCAGTTACCTAACCAGGAAGAACTGAAAAACAAAACCTTAAACCACACGTAAAATCGCAAGTGCCTTTCCAATCAAAATGTCTTTCACATGACTCATTCGAACATTATTTCACCTCTTCCTTAAGGAATGAAAGGCTAGTTGTCTGAAGTGTTCAAATCTCTATCCCTTCACCCACTTAAAAAAAAAATGCCAGGAAGGTGAGTTCTCTTCTGAAGTTAAGAAGAGAGGGCTCCCAAACCTCAGAATCTAATAATGAGTTCATAAGCTGCTTTGGCAGTCTCTGCCCCAAGACTGTGTGCCTATCTTTCATCTGCTAGCAGCCCTCTTTCAACTTCTAATGATGCTGTATGTCTGCTGGCTCAGGTGCAAAGGCAGGAATCTGGCAGCAAAGTCTGAAAGCCTGAGTCGGATAACATATGAAAGTCCTTATGTTTTTCATCACCCAACTGATTCATGGACGATTGCTTTGCTGAAGTTCAACTGCTTCACCTGATAGAATATGCTTAAGTCACCTTTGAGTAGATTGTAGAGCTAGGAGAGCGCTTCCATTTGCCTCATTTATACTGAACCAATCGAACTTTCGAAAGAAGCCCTGGTGGCGTTGTGGGCTGCACATGGAGCTGTTAGCCAGCTGGTCAGCAGTTCAAACTTACCAGTTACTCGGAGGGCGCAGGAAGAGGCTTTCCGTGTTAGACGGGGGAGACAAGCTTACCCAAGAAGCGCAGAAAACGACACTCGAGATGCAACGGAACAAAAGGAGTTTATTTTCTAGCTTAAGCTAGGGGCTGGCTCATACCACTACCCAACGCAGCGGTTTTCCCCATAGCCTGACCCCGACTGCCACACAAAGCTAAGTTTTTATAGTTTCAGGTTACATAAGGGGGCGTGTCCTTCCCCCCCCCCCCCACCCGCTTCCCGTCATAGAGTTCCATTGGAGGGGCGGTGGCTGTTCTCTATTGGCGAGCTGCTTTCCGTGTCCTTTTCTGGTTGGCTGTCAGGTACTTGTTGAATTTTGAATACCTCCTCCTGGTTCCTGGTTCCAGGTGTTGCATCAGCTTCAGGGAAGTCACGGGTTTTCTCTGAAATTAGAAGCTTAGGCCTACCCTGCGTTTTGGCTTTTTTGGAGCTTGTCATGGCGTTTCTCAAGTTTATTGAATATGAAGAACATAAGGCCCTCTATCCGCTCCTTTCATTTAGAAGACTTGGAACCCTACAGAGGCTGCTCCATTCTGTCCTATCAGGTCGCCACGAGTCAGATGCAACAACGCAAGTTTGGCTGAGGGTAACTTTGGGGGAGCCGGAGCAGGTGGATGCCATCGTGAGCGAGTGGATGTGCTACGGACTGCTGCATGAATCCATGGTGAGTTCAGTGCACCATGGTGAGTTCCAAGGGGCCCAAGGAAAGCGGCCCTCCTCTGCCCGTTTGCACCAAGCTCTTCGTGGCGCCCATCAGCGACCAGAGGCTGGAGGGGTGCGTGGGCTTCTGGAGCCAAGGGGAGCAGCAGGACGGCGTGCACATGAGCTGCCTGGAACGCTGCGCCATGCGCTGCCTCGTGAGCCACTGGGCGATCGTGGGGCAGCGCCTGTCCAGCGAGGACGGGCTGGCCCGGCCGCAGCGCTTTGTTCAGCTGGACCTGGCGCGCCGGAGGCCAGGGTGAGCGGGTGCTTCCGTTGCAGCAGCTTCGGCTCGGCACCCCCACACAGCTTCGCCGGCGGGTTCCAGGTGACCTTCTTTGAAGGGGACTCAGAGAGACCCCTGGTCGCCTTTCCACCCGGCCACCCACTGGAAGCAGGCGCTGCTCTACCTGAACGAGCCGGTGCAGGTGGAGCAGGACACAGATATTTCCGGGGAGATCACCACGCTGCCCTCCCCGACAAGCCTGTGCTACAAAGTGGGGGAGCGAGAGGAAAAGACCAAAGACTGCCATGGAGGACTACGCCCTGCCTTTTCTCCCAGCCCCCTCCCAAAGCGGCCTGTCCTGGGTGGAGAAGCCCTGGGGGTGAGGTCCAAAGGGACAGGGATCCCCAGGCGCAAGTAGGGGGCGAATCTGTGTCTTTTCTCTTGGGTGCCCCAGAGAGAGAAAGGTAGAAACTGTATTTAAACCTTCTGTTAAGGGGAAAAGTGCCCTGGGAGTGTAGGTGGTTGGCTATTTACCACAAGGTCGGTGGTTTGAATGTCCCAGCTATCATCAGGAGAAAGATGAGGCGGTCTGTGCACATAAAGAATTATAGTTTTAGATTTGGAATTGACTAAATGGCAGTAAGTTTGGTTAGTCATAAAGAGAAATGAAGTTCTAGTATATGTTCCTTGAGCCTTGAACACATTACGCTGAAAAGCAACATATCAGGCCTAAAAGGGCAATTACAGAATTCTACTTTTATGAAACACATGGCATGGGGAATTGCACAAAGACTTAAGTTTGGGATTACCAGGAACCGAGGGGAGGGACAAAAGGTGAGCTTAAGGGGTGCAGGTTTTCTGCTGGGAGTGACAACATTTTTATAAAAGATTGGCAAAAAACAAAAACCATAATTGATTCAGACTCCTAGTCAGAATCACAGAGAACAGAAAAGAACTGCCCCACGGAGTTCCTGGGACTGGAAATCGTTTCAGAGGCAGGGAACTCAGAGTGGCTGGTGCACTTGGACCGCTGACCTTGTTTGTAGCCCCTGCACCGCCTGGGTTTCTTAATAACTAGTATTCATTGTGGAAGATAGTGATGGCACCTCCTTCCTATCATTAAACTATGCACTTAAATTATGGTTAAAAGGGCGTTTGGTACCTATATCTAACGTAGACATATGTATAGGTCATATATATGTATATACACATATATATGAGACAACAGAGCGATGTTTCTTTAGGACTAGGAGTTCTGACAGTAAGACAAGAATCTCAGAGGAAAAAAGTCACTTTTTTTTTTAAGTAATAGCTTAAGCACTGGGCTTAAAAAAAAATCCAATGTCTAGTCCTATGGTAAACCACTTACCATCACAAAAAATCTGGCAAGCAAGTGCTTGGGATGAGGTCTAGGAAGGAGCGGGAGGGGATGCGGGAGGGAGGGCAGGGAGCAGGCAGCAACCAGCATTGAAAACCACCACTGGAGAACATAGCCCCTTCTCTTTTCACACTTAGCTTGACACCGTCTACTTGCTGGAGCGTTCCCCTTCTTTGTTTCTGCCAATAATGCCATTACAGCTGAAAATTTGATGCTGAAAAGATCGAGAGACCAGTACGTTGATTGATTGACACAGATATATCAACTCATGCACACACATTTTTATTTAGCTTAGACCCTGGTGATTAGTATAAAGAATCAGAAAAAGCAGAGTGCTTCGGAACTTAAATAACCTTTCCCAAATTTCTGAAGAACTACTCTCTAAAAACACACCTATAAGATCTTTAAGTCATTAAAAAACGAACGCACACATACACACATATACAAACTTTAATCACCTTCAGGAACCATGATCCAATAATATATTTAATAAGTGAGATCTCATTCATCGATAAACAAAAACAAACAAACAAAAACCCATCAATTAAACTTTGATAAAGACCGGTGCCCTCGGCAAGAGCACTTACAGTGAGAAAGGTTTACTGGTAGTACTTTGAGGTAGCATATACTGTGGAGAACAGACGCCCCAGAGCTGCTGGCGCCTCCTCCGAGAGTCCGGGGGGCAGCCCATCAACTGGGGCCCGTGGCAGAGGAAAGTGAATTTGCCTGAACTCACGGGTGGAAAGCATGGCTGACCGCTAAAAGTCCTTCTTCCCCAAACACTCCCTACTGTCTCCCCTGTGCTGGGCCTGCACTACACTGTATGCGTGTAGTGGAAACCAGATGGAATTTTGGTGCATTTTCCCTCTTGGGATGGCAAACCCCCAGGCTGTAGAGTCATTTCCTTTTGCCCCATGCCATCCTCATAGGCAGGAGAGCCTGGCAGCCAGTGGAAGAGGAAAATAGGGCATAATGGAGTCTGTATTCCTCCGAGGCTAGAAAGTGTGCCATTTCTGGACATGCCATTTCTGGACAAGTGTGATGCTGGACCTTTGAACTGCTCCCATTGCCCATCCCCACCCCACCCCCGTCCCCTGCCCCCTGAATACAATCATTTTGTGGTATCATTAAGCTCTTTGCGATTTTTCCTGGAAGGATCGTGAGCAGAAAAGCCGCTAAAAAAAAAAAAACAACCACAAAAACAACAAGTTCAGGTTTGGGAGCAGAGCTGAGAACAGACTTCCACTGTGCAGTGGAAGCGACACAGCGTGCCTGAATCTTCTAAAAAAGACCAATATTCACCTCGGCTCCGCTGCCTACACACAAATATACGGATGGAAAAGGCTGAGGATTCAAGCTGCAAAATGATCCCCACAGCCTCAAGACCACGGCGCGGGGCAATCTTTCTGGCCCTCGTCGTGGGTGGGGAGGATTGCTGCCCGCGAACAGGCCTTTTGTCCCATGGACTTTGCTGTTTGAAAAGTGGAACAAGTAGAAGTCATTAATATACGAGTGAGTATGTAAGAAAGAAAGCCCACGTCCAGGCAAAAAAGGGCATGAGCTGGGCCTGAGTTGCCACTGTCATCTGGGCGACATATAAAATCTGAAAAAAAGTGGCCCGGAAACAGGGCCAAGGCATCATGGAAGCCACCAACCACCAGGTCAATCACCACATGACACAGGGGAGCTAAGGCTTCAAGTATCCAAGGTGCTACAAGAGTTGGTCTCCTAAGAGCTCTGGCTGATGCCCAGAAACTCCTCCCTCCCTCCCCCACCCCTACCCCCACCCCATCAGACAAAAGTAAAACACTGCTTCGGGTCACTACCAAATTCTGGGGGAGTTTGGGACAAGGTCACTACCAAACTCTGGGAGAGGGACAAGGACACTCTGGAACATTCTGTACAAACGACAAGGTGCGTTGCTGGTATCGAAGCACTTGCTTGGAACTGTTCTGTTTGGTGGTTTTCCTTCCCCTTTCTGTATCAAACAGGAAAATGGCCCCATTGCGTTAACAGTGTCAATTTTACATGCCATAAATTAAATAAGTTAGTTCACATTTGTTCTTCCTTCCCAGCACTGAAGGCACAGTTCATCTCAGCGTGCTTTCGAAGCTTTTTCCAACAGTTCCAAGTCCTGCCGGTGAACCCCAGGGACACGAGGACAGCCATACTCGGCCAGCCGCAGAGGTACAAATTGTTCCATCAGCCCAAGGCCCTCCCCAGCGGGGCTGGTGAACAGCTTAGTCCATGACGGTTTAAAGGTTCCGCTGAATCCCAAAAATATGGTGCTCCCTTTAAAAAAAGAAAAGAGGGCAGAAAAACAACTCGGTTGAATTTGTAGTTACTATTTCCGGACCCAAACATGCAGACGTTGATCTGGAGGTGAGCCTAACAGAGACAGCCACACTCTCTTACGTCGGCAAATGAACTCTTACCAGCCCTCTCTTGGCCCAGATAACAAACTACATCCCAGCACACTTCCTATTTTTACACATGATTGGAATTACACCCAGGCCAGCAACATATACTCCTGAGAATGGTGTGGTAGCTGCAGTCCAACATAGAAAGGTGCTAGGGGTTTTCCACAGGATGTATAAAATACTACAAATACAAACCTTTGTTATAAAGATGAGCTGGTTTGACTAATCCCAGAGGAATTAATGAATCTGAGATATTCAACTGCTTTATTTCTCCCCTTGTGCTCAGCAACACAATTGACCTGTAAAGGAAAAATTTTAAAATCATACCGAAATTCAGCATGTATTTATTGAGCACCACTCTGAAATGACAACAAAGCCAAAGGGCATGAAGTTGGTTTCCACTCACGGCAACCCCCAGGTTGCAATGTAGAACTTGGGACCATAAAGTGGGCTTGTTGTTTTTTGCCCCCAAGAATGGGACCTTTCAGAAACAGATCACCAGGCCTTTCTTCTGAGGTGTTGAAGGGTAGATCACATTCCCCAATCATGCAGTTATATCACTAACTGGGTGCTTAACCATGTGTATTACCCCAGTGACTCCCAAACTCACCGTCATGGCAATAAATCAGTGTATCCACTCAGATCTCTCTTCGGAGTCTCTGCTCTCTTCCTTTAACCCCTCTGTCTTCTGCCAAGACTGTGCTGATCTGATTATTCTGACTTTATAAGAGATATTAATATCTAAGTCCCTTTTATATTATAATTTAAACCATTTGATTCCTTCTCTACATTTATTATCCAGATGAACTTCAGACTCAACTGGCAACTACAATGGAAATGTAATCTATTAGGCTACTAATGGAAATATTCTAAATTTACATTTTAATTTAGATAGGATGGCATCTTATAATATTATGTTTTCCATCCAGAAATTGGACCCCTTTTATTCAGCCCTTGACTAAAGTCTTTATTTAATTACTGTGGGCCTATATATATTTCTTACTTAAATTACATCTTCAGTTTTACGGCGATGTGGGTGGGTTCTTGGTTGTGGTTTTCCTAAAGCCATCACAACTCAATCTGGAGTCAGAACAGAAACCTGACCTTGGCCACATTGCCGCCTTAACATTCTTTGGTGACTCAGTTGCTCAGTCCAGTGCCATGAGATCATTTGCAGGTGAGATCATCATCCTCATACTTTGAAACCCTCTGTTCAGCGCTGTAACTCCATCATTTCTCCTATTTGCTTTAGCTCAGGGGTCCTCAAACTGTGGCCCGAGAGCCACATGCGGCCCACCGAGGACATTTATCCGGCTGCTGGGTGTTTTTTGCCGCTGGTGCTCTCCTGCTTAGCAGCCAACTCATCCCAGGCCTGCAGTGAATTTGTTCATAGTTTTTGTTTTGTTTTTTAACTATAGTCCGGCCCTCCAACAGTCTGAGGGACAGTGAACTGGCCCCCTGTTTAAAAAGTTTGAGGATCCCTGCAGCTACTCTGTCCCAGAGCAGGTTTCTGAGTCTCTTTGACATCCTTTTGGTATTTTTGTTTGTTTGCCTTGTTAATGACCATTAGCTTCTGTGTGTCTTGAGATCCTTACTGTCGTCTGGTCCCCGCTTGTTAGTGTACAATGTGTCCAACCCGTCTTGAGATGCTCTCTTAATTCCAGGTGAGAAATATGGAAGGTGGTATTTTTGTTTTTGTGAATTTGCTGTAACTGTCTTTCACATCAACTTCAACTTGCGTATCAGCAGTTAATCTGCTCTTTCATTGGCTCCTCAACTTGGCATGACAAGATAATATTAAAACTATTAAATTGTATGCAAATATCTAAGTGTTCACCATTGATAACCAGTTGCTTATCCATGATCATGAAGTCAAACAGGTGATACAAAGAGTTAACCCAACTCGGCTGCGAACTAAAAGGTTGGGTCCAAGCTCATGCAGAGGCTCGGGGGAAGAAAGGCCAGGAAATCTGCTTCTGAAAAACCCACCATTCACACAGTTCTGGCTCTGACTGACACATGGAGGGTGGCCGTGAGTTGATTGCAACAGCAATTGGTATGCATTTTAAAAAATCCGTGATGAGAGATGGCAGTGTCAATGACTACAGCCCTTCCAATCAATATTCCTTATGCGATATTTTAATTCTGGCAAGTTAGATGTCTATGACTAGGGTCCCATTTTGGAAGGCGTTATCTTCTAATGGACAGGAATAGGGTGTGATTAAGACCTAACCTTAGTAGGGGTGTGAATCAAGTCATAGCCTTTATTTCTTTGATGGCATCTGGAAGACCTTGCTGTAGAAGAGGGTGTGGACAAACCCCTTCCTTTGTTTTCCTTGGCTATCTAATAGCACCACCCGAGTGCTATTCCCAGGCCTCTGTTTCCTGGCGGAGCTTTGGCAGAAGACATGCTGTGACTTGGGGGCAAGTATGGCTTCTGACTCTGGACCCTGGATGTTGCTCATCTCTTCCTGATGCTTGTACTTTGTACTCAACAGGACCTACCACCCCGTGGGACACTTCCTTCACGTTTCATGAGTTTCTGTGCAGTGACTCACAGGACCCAGAGACGTGAAAGGAGATCCCTGCAGGAGGCAAAGAGCATACTGGAAGTGTTAAACGTGTGTGTGTGTGTGTGTGTGTGTGTGTCTCGGGGTGTGGGGAGTAATCATTTATCTCCAACTCCTTGCAATGAGTCTGATATTCGTTGTACTACAAGGGATTATTACCCCAGCCAGCCACTCAGACCACGCTGGCCTTGATATGGGCTGAGGGAAGAAATGCATAGCTTTCACAGCGTGCTAGATGCCCAGCAATTACAAAATACTGGGTAGAAAAATCTGTGCTCAGAATTAGCCAGACGCGTTCAATCTGGCAGGCTCCACGTGAACCAAACCACGCCCTTTGCTTCCATAATGTCTACCTGAGCAGTGGGCTGTTGCCATTACTAGTAGGCTCCACCTACCTTGGCGGGATCCCTGCCAAATACTCTTTCATGGCACTGACGTCAGCAAGCGAGAAGGTCTTTTTTTCCGTCAACCGGAACGGAACACTGCAGGCATCCACGATAAGGAGGAAGACACCTGAACTTCGGAAAGTGTAGTCTGTGCCATTGACCTGAAAGAGCGAAGGTGACTTCTGAGGGAATACCCACTCTGGTGACATTTCCATGATGGCCAGTGGTCTTTCAGCCCTGCTTCCTGACCCTGTATTCTGGATATGTTTCCAAGATTCAAATGGGACATTCTACTTCTCTGGAAATATTTGGACATCCAGCTTGTAGGCAAAAGACACTTTGTGTAAGGGGTGGTCTTCTCGATGACTCGGACCACAGTGCTCACGCACTCTCCCATCAAGGTCTAGGTCCAAGCTTTGTCATTCAGAGGTTAGGCTGGGGCAGGGCCCAGAAGAACAGGTGGAACTCCTGTACCACTACTCGTCTCAGGTATCTCACTGTCATCAGGGTTCAGAAAAATATCTACTGTATATACTTCTGTGTAAGCTGAGTTTTCCAAGCACATTTTTAATGCTGTTTTTGTGGTAAAATTAGGTGCCTCGGTGGATATTTGGGTCAGCTTTATACTTATATACTTTATATAAAGTATACCCTTTATACTTTATATACTTTATACTTATATACTCAAGTATATATGATACTTTGCCATGATACACATTACTGTCCCCCTTAAGAAGTTAGGATTGAAATATCATATGTCCAAGATCACCATCATCACCTTCTCCCCAAATAAGACTCTCTGAAACCAGAAAGGAAACAGTCATTTTACTGGGATTTGAGCCAGAAGGTACCATTATATTTTACTTTGTGGTATGAGCTGGAATTTCCTTAGTTGTCCTCGTTGGTTTGCTAGTTTGTGAACTGCAAACCCTCTGTCGTCGAGTCCACCTGGCCTCAAACCGACCCTCAAGGACAGAGAAGCGCTGCCTCCCTGGGCCGCTGAGACGGTGCACATTGACAGGAACACTGGTCTCCCATCAGCGGGAGGTCTGAACCACTGACTCTGAGTTAGCAGCCAAGCCCTGACGACCCACAATTCCACCAGGGCTCCCTGTGTGAACTAGCCTTCCAAATATCCTAAGTTTCTCCACCCAACAAATTGACTCCAGTGAGAAATGATTCCATCGTAAATCAAACTCATAGGCAATGTTTCTGTTTACGGCGTGAAAGTACAAACTGGAGAAAATGAGGCTGTCTGTGGCTGCAAAGATTTACAGTCCTGAGAACCCTTCAGGGATGCTGAGTCCGAATCACCTTGATGACAGGGGGATTTTTGTTTTGTTGACATTCTTAACTCAGAGGTGTTAAAAAGCAAACTTAAATTTGGTTCACACATGTATGGATGTGTGATAATGTTTGTGATAATTTGTGATAATGTTTTATTTGGGATAACATTTGTCCACGAGTGAGACAAACCAGAACTCTAAAACAAACCAAACGAGCCTTGACAGGTTAGACACCTGTTAACCAAAGAGCTCTTACCAAGGAGGCCTCCACATCCCTCTGACTGTAGACAAGCCAAAAGACCTGGTTCAGAATCAAGTCAGTCCCCGCCCAAGGTTGGTTCTGACTCCTGGCACTCCGTGGGTTTCAGAGAACTGTGCTGACGGGGCTTTCCAAAGTAATTCACTATATCTGCTCCTCAGACCCCGCAAGGTGAATCTAAACCCCCAACATTTGAGTGAGCAGCCAGACCCAATGACCATTGGCACCACACAGAGAGCACAAGAACAGATACCCAGGGGCTCTTCTGGCTCCAGACCCCCATGTGGGTTTGACAGTCTGATGTGACCCTCTCCTTCCGGCAACACACTGAGCAGAAGCAACTACCCTTCGCATCCACAGTGTCTTCTTCTGAACATGCGCAAACAATGGAGCTTGAGCAAAGGCGAAAGGATTTTTTTTTTAATTGCCATCTATATTCTTCCCCAAACAATTTAGAAACCTAGGTTTCCAAAAAACTCAAGGTTAAACATAGATTTCTGTATATTCTCAAATCACATGACCACAATCTTTTACCTAGGACGACCTTTTCTCTGATAGACATCTGGCCCACATCTAACACTCTTGGAAAGGAGCAAGAAGCGAAGTCAACAAATGCTAAATTGAGCCTGAAAGTAATTCGTGAATACATTCAACTGGGTGAGGGGAAAAAGTTGGATAAATGAAAATAATTTTAAAATGCAACTGTTTAGGAGGTATTTGTACCTCCATCACACTGCCTAGAAGGGTGATTGTAATGTGATTTCGAAGTCAAAGGTGACTGCAGTCAGAAAGAATGCATGTTCCCAGGATACAACAAGAAAGCAGAGGCCCTGGTGTGTACTCAGCAGGTGAGACTTACAGAGATAACCGTGGGGTTCCCTCGCTGCGCCTCCGCTCCACTGGGGGACCGAAACTGCAAGGGGAGGTAGCTTTCATGAGGGTCACTGGTGAACACCACCTAGACAGGGCACAAGTCCCAGAGTTGTGTTAACATCATCTTTCACGAGAAGGTTCCTTCAAAGAAAACTCGTTAACATCAAAGCCAGTAGGTGTTCAGCTTCTTTTCTGAAGCTGTCATGCATCTTCCCTGCCCTAGAACCAGGCCTTTAGAGGGAGGTTTAATACAATAAGTGTTTGACCCTGATTTTCAGGAACAGCCCCGCAGCCTCAAATAATTATCATTTTGTTAGTTACTAAAATAAATTCCAGAAATGATTTATCAAGTGTGATTTCCATTTAAATGTCCATTAAGGTTTTAAAATTCAGAGTC
Source organism: Nesogale talazaci (assembly GCA_004026705.1). NCBI lineage: Eukaryota > Metazoa > Chordata > Mammalia > Afrosoricida > Tenrecidae > Nesogale > Nesogale talazaci. The sequence continues at coordinate 17,458 of PVJH01012405.1, forward strand.
ACAAAGCTATGATTTCACTTAAATGAAATATTCAAATATAAAGAAACCACAGATTCCTAGTGACTCCTGGGGTGGAAGGGAGAAGGTAAAGAGAGCGTTCCTTGGGAGATGGTGAATCTAGGGCTGTTAGAATGGAAACACCACACATGGGTGGTTGTCTAAGCAGACAGGTGTCTTCTCGCCCTTTAGGGGGTGCGGTGGGGAGCCAAGTTCCGGGGTTAGGCTTCCTCCTTGTCGACTCTTGAGGAAGGTCCCTGCCACTCCTGGGAGAGCTCCACATGGCCTGCTGTCTCTCTTCCCCATCAAAGCTTGTGAATCTTGTACTTCTCAAGAGAGATGAATCAAAACATGCCGTATCCTGTCTCACGAACAGGGCCCTCTCCCAAATCGGATACAACCTCGGGCACAGAGGTTAGACTTCACAGCACATATTTTTGGGAAACGTCATTCAATCCACAGCAGGGAGCCCTGAGTTCAGGTTCATGGGGGAATAATTTGGGACAAGGGAGCGAGAATGATTATACCACAGGAAGAGTATAATCAATAGCACTGAAGTACACAGGTAGAATCTGTTGAATTGGCAAGTGTTTTGTGTCTATTTTTAACCAAATTTCAAAAATTTTTTAAAAAGGAAGATAATAAAAGACACTTAATAATAGAGACAAACAAGCACAACAGTCTTAAAAGGCTCAAGCCACACTAAGTCCCAGTGGTGTAGGGGTTGAGTGCAGGACTGCGGCCCACAGGGTTGACAGTTCAAATCCAGCAGCAGCTCTCCAGGAGCAAAGCTGGGCTTCTTACTCCCCTCCCAACAGGACAGGGATACAAAGAAAAAAAAAGGCTCAAGGCAACTGTCTTGCATTAGGGTGTCAGTCATTGCAGACCTGAGGGAAGAAATGTAAATCACACTACCTTAGAAAAACAAACAAAACAAAACAAAGATAGTGGCCTTCTTACAGGACCAGTTACAAACCCTTCTATGTAACCCTCAAAGTCACCCCCCCCCCCCCAGACGGAGCAGACCTTGATCTGCAGCTGTTTCAAGGCACTCTTGTTTTCTCTGCTTTTGCTGATGCTGTTCCCTAATCTAGAAGGTCCTTCCCTTTGTCCTTCAACTTCATTAACTCACTAACAGTCATCAAAGCCTATCCCCCTACCTCCTCACTTAAGCCTTCTCTCCCCTAAGAGTACCTTTGGGCTCATACAAGTCAGCATTTAAAAAGGTTTGTGAAATAAGTTTGTTATCTTTTTAAAAAAATTTAAATCCATTGTCCTTTAATCCCGTTTTTCCTCAAACTTTGTGAATCCACACCTCCTGGTAAATGAGTAGTCCTTACTGGTCAATATTAACAAATTCATTTACAAGAGTAAAAAATAAGCCTGCTACTAAGCACTCATCAGTCAAACCAACTAATGTAAAGTCTCAGGTTTGGGGCCATAAATTCATGTGACTTTCATCACTTACTCCGAATATCCATGTGTGTGCTCTTAGTATTAAAAAAGAATGAAAACTCCTCTAAGATTTCCATATAAAAGTAATGCTCCCAGATACTCTATATGCTCAGCAATTGCTCAAAACATGTACTCGATGAAGCATTTAAATGTGATTTATGATTAGTGTGTCAGACATAAATGAAGAACGCTAAGTATTATGCCTACAAGCATTTAACAACATGGGTCGACAGTATTTCCAGGGGTGTTTAAATTTTTTTTAAATACTAAAATTGTACTATACATGATAATACTATTATAAAAAAAATCAGGTCTCTTGGGCAACGGAGTACTTTCTTGACAAAGCCCATCTAAGAATTAGGCAGTGAAGATGATGCTCCCTCCCCATGTTCAGAGTCCAAAAGTTACAGGGGATTAGTAACTGGGCACAGGACCCTCTTCCCAGGCACATTTTGAGTTTGGGCTGTTATATCGGGGAGTAGAAACAGCTCAAGACTACCTACCAATCCCCAATGTGTACTGTGAAGCTGACATTTGAGGAAATCTGTACCATCTACGCTACAGGACAACGCAAATCCATCTTTCTCTCCCTGTTCTTTCTGCTGCCAGTAAGCAGTAATGAATGAAAATTTATGCAGGGCATAAATTCTGTCTTCTCAAATCACTTAGATGAAGAAATAAAGAGTTTAGAATTTCCCACCCTTTCAATAGGAAGTGGACTTTAAAAAAAAAAAAAGAGGGCTGGTGGTGCTTGGAAGGTGGTGTTGGGCTCTATCTGCAAGGTGCTGTGTTCAAACGCCTCTGCCTCTTGCTCAGTGGGAGAAAGAGAACGCTGTCTGCTCCTGTAAAGATTTAGGTTCAGAAACCCTGCAGCGTCACTACGAGGTGGAATCAACTCAAAGGGAATGGGCTTGGTTGGGGCTGTAAGGGAGTACCAGCTTTTTCCCTTAGGAATTGGCCTAATTTCTTTTGACTGATGTGTGTCAGATTTTAGACTGGGGGGAGGGGGAGCATGGGACACTAATTACCGAAATCATAACTGAGGAGAAGCATCTTTACTTCTCACCAAAGTTAACCTGTACTTTTACATTACAGATGAATCTAATGGCACATGCTTCCAAATGAAGACTGGTTTTCAATCAATTTTCACAAGAGCTGTATGTTCTGAAGAGAAACTTCACACCACAAGATAAACAACTTTTTTTTTGGGGGGGGGGGTGTTGGTTTCATCACTGATTCGTAAACCAAAAAGTGACAGTATAATGCAATCATGCCTAATTGCAAGTCAAGTAGAATCTGCATTTTGGCAGGTAGACTAACTTGTGACACCAAAAGCTCCAACTACATGTCTGAGTGGACAGGGCTCCACTCGGGGCTCTCGGTGATTGGCTTTGGGAGGCAGGTCAGCATGCCTCTTTACTTGTAGGACTGTCAACCTGTCAGTCTGCAGCCAAGCACTTCAACCCTTCATACCGCCCACCAGTTCCAGTACGTTCTTACACACCCAGGCTCTTGTGTTCCCAACAAGCATCGCATTACAGAAAGAGCTGACATTCAGAAGAGAACACCCAGCATGCACCATATGGCACCAGAGATGTTTCAAACCAGCATTCTCTGGCAAGGACGCCTCTGACTTTTCTCTCAGTGCACACCTCACTTCTGCTTTACCTGGCTGGTGCCACAGCCTGGGCAGCGTTCGGAGAGCATGGCTGGCATCTGCTTGGTGGCTGATGGCTTTTGGGAATACAGTGGATATGCTTTGGCCATGCAGTTACTGATTTCTTTTGAGTCTGTTGTCGCCTGGATCTTGACCCTTTCACATCCCTGAGATGAACAGTAACTGTGACCATCCCTGTTCCCTTTGGCCTTGAGATATAAGAAGAGCAATCTGCACAAAACAGAAACCAAACCAGTTGGTATTAGACTTTGTCTCAAGAAATAGATGATTCCTCAAACAAAATCTACTGGCTAAAAAACGTTTCCTCTCATACAGTGATCTCCCAAATAAAATTAAACTTACAAAACTTCTATTAAGTTGTGCACCTCCCCTTTCTCCGCTGTTAGCATCCTAAGACAAATGCAATATACTTGGATATCTGATTTGGCCATTCTGGAAGATATCAAAGTTGGTTTCTGGTTTGAATTAGTTCAAAAGGTAATTGGGGGGGGTGGAATTTGGCTTGGTTCAAAAATTCCTAGGAAAATTTGATACTAGTGCTGAGTTCAAAATTTGGTAAATTAGTGTGGCTTATTCTATTTTGGGAGGGTTCGTAAATCATGTTGGTTTGAGGCATAAAGCTGGAATCGTAAAAAGAGCAATCCTGACTTGTTTGCTAAGGCCAAGATATAGTCTCAAGTCAGTTCCTGTGATTTTTACTAAGAGCAGATGGGCTTGGGGCCCTTCCATTTGTAATGGGGCCAAAAGCAGGCAAAAGGAACAGTCCCACCCACTCGGGATTATCCTCCTACTGCCAAGATAAAAGAAAACTTCTAATGTTCAGGCAGCAGTCCAACTCCTGTCGGTGAGTCTAATCCTTCTAAACCAGAAGGAAGGCAGGATTCTAAAGATGAGATCAAGTGGGATTGATGACCGGAGGGCAGTATAGGCAGCCCTGATGCAATTGTCCCAACATCTAGTCCTTTTAACAAACACACTTAAGGAATGACAAAGATCAATCTAAGTCAAGGGTGTCATAACTGATATACAGTTAAAAAAATTCAAACAAATAAGATTTAAAAGTATTAAGCACAGACAAGGACATACTTCCCATCCTTTTAGTCAGTTAATCATGAATTTAATTACAAATCATCTGACTGTCCTTAGAAAATGTGGGTGTTTCAGACAGTAGATGTTCTATAAAATACAGAATAAAGTCTACATAGATTGTTTACATCCCATCACAAATGGGAAACCAGAAAAATTTAGGAGTGAATCGCATCATGTTATTCAAAGGCTAGCTGCTCACTTAATGATGGAAGCCCAACGTCATTCCCTCTAATCAACCCCACACCCATTCCACTCTGAACTTTTCCCCTTCCCCAAACATGCCATGCTGCAGTCCGCCATGCATCCAGGCATTTGTACACACTGTTCCCGCTGCCTGGAACAGTTCTGCCTCCCACCTCTCCTACCAACTCTAGTGCCACTGGCTCAATGGGCTACTCTAAAAAACCACACTCAATGTCCCCATTCTAGGGCCCAAAGAGTATTTAAACTCTCTGCTTCTGGTTACTGGCCTACAGCCTCCAGTGGACTATGAATCCACAATCCTGAAAAAACTATGTCCTATTCACGTTATCACCCTTCCTATATGTAACTAGAGAATGATCCATCGTAGGCATATCAGCTAAAGAAATGGCTCTCCAAGGAGCATGCTACTTGATGGAAGAGTGTAGGAGAGTGAGCCTACCCTAACCCGAAGGCTGGGAGACTATACAGGCAAAAAGTAGACAAAGTCAACTGCACCCGGGGAGAACAGGACTAGAATTAAAAAGTGGAAAGGACACGGCCTAGAGAAAGCTGGAAGCACATATGCCAAGGTTACGCTGTGATGAGGAAAAAACTCCAGATCAACTGGAGAGCGCCTGAAAAGTCAGTAGGAAGAATGAGCTTTTACTCAACAGGAACTATGTCATCTAAAAATAATCATCTGAAACTTGTTCTGGATGAAAAATTATTTTAATTTTCAATTTGGCCTACTGGTTCTTAGTGACAAGGAGAATTTCTTTCTCTAAATTGCCTTAATAGGTATATGGCAAACATTTGCACTCGCTCCCCACTGACAACTGTAATTACAAGCCATTCCCCTTCTCCGCTAAGCCTTTAATAGTGATGTGCACCGAATCACCCTGCGGCAGCTGCTCTTCTGAGCAGCCCTCGCCTCACAACCTATTCTTAGCTGCTCTGAAGAACTAGCAATTTCCCCATTCACGAAAAATAGCAATAATCCTCCATTCTGGCTCCCACCGAATTACCCTGTGCTGGAGTCAAAATAGAATTTCCTCTCGGATTGCTTCCTCTGCAGTTCTTCCAGCGAGTGCACAGGCTCGTAGTCCTCCATCTTGGATAACGAGCCATTATGTCGCTGCAAAAAGCCAAAGGTAACTTGAAAACTTGTGTTTGATGGATAGCAGAGGCCAAGTCGAACCCAGTCATTCCTGTAAGGGAGAGATAACACAGGGTTGACACACTCGAGTCAGTCTCTTTCTTTTTAAATGATGGTAATAAATTATCTAACAAAACCTCTGCAATTATTTTTACATGTACAATTCAACAATCACCGTGCTGTGAGCTCCTACCAATACCCTTTTTCGAATGTCCTTCAGCATTTGAAAGAGGACTGGGTACCTCTTCCACAGTAACTCCAGCCGATCCTCCTCTCTCCACTCCATAACCATCAGTACGCTTCTGTCCCTAGATATTCCAAATATGTGGAATCATGCCATTTGCCCTTTGGGGTCTGACTAGTTTCATTCAACACATGGTGTCCAAGGTTGATCTAAGTTACATGTACCAGCACTTTCTCTTTGGGGTTGAATATCCCTCCTTTATAATATCTGGACCCAAACTTACAAACAGGCGTATGAGGATGACCCTCGACCCCAGTGCACAGGGCTGTTCAGGATTGGGACCAACTCACTGGCATCGAACAAAACCATCTCTCTCCACATTTGCCTATCGAGCTACAGAAACCCTTTTGGCTACCGTGAATAATACAGCAATGAACACTAATACACAAATATCTATTTGAGGCCCTACTTTCATTTTTCTGAGTATACACAGAAGTGGTAAATCTGTTTAAATTTTGAGGCACTGCCGGTTCTCAATGGAAACTATGAGCCAAACTCTTTTAAGTATTGCAGTACAGGCCAATTTCAGCCGTGAGGGGCTCCTTCAATTCCTGCTGCGTGTTGTTATCAGGGATACAAGTCCTGCAACTCGACCAACTAAAAAACATTCTACCTTTAGCTATTACCCATATTTTTCTTGCTGACATTTGATAAAAAATTCCTGGCACCTGTAGAACTTAAGGACATGGAAATAGACATTAGATAATATGCAACTCATATTTCAAGTAGATGAGAAAATTAAGTGAGATGATTGAGTACGAGTGCATTAACATGGAGATACTGATGGTGCTAAGACTCTGAAGAATATGTACATCTTAATATTCAGAGATGTTGGGCTGAGCCCTGGTGGCGTAAGTGGTTGAGTGTGGAGCTGCAGCCCGCAGGCTTGACGGTTCAAATCCAGTGGCGGCTGGATAGCGCCCACGACCACCAGAGGCAGTGATGCCCACAAAAAACAAACAAACAAAAAAAAAATATTCAGAGATGTTCAGAGATTTTACTCAGTTAACCCACTCAAGAATAACTCAACTGCAGATAAAAGATGTATACAAAAAGATGTTCTACACGATAGCACTTACAGTAGCAAGAAAACGACCAGTGGGGAAGAATCTAAATGTTCACTACAGGAGGAGGTTAGTTACATGCATCAGGTACATCCAGATTTGGAGTGAGAATCCTTCAGGTTGGGGAACACCCCAAATGTCTCACTATGAATGGGATGATTGAAGATTACTTCCATTATCTCTTTATGGTTTTCCACATTTTGTTTAAGGAATCAGTATAGCTTTTGTAACTTTTGAATTTGTTGTTTTTTCCTCCAGGAATGGCACTATGACAAATTCTGTAGCCTCATATTCAATATAATTAAATTAAAGAGGGGGGAAGGCATTCATTTCCTCAGATTCTTTCCTCTGCCCACCATGTAATCATGTAATTTTAACGAAACTTAGCTAATTTACTATATACGGAAGTATGACTAAACTTCAAGCCTATGTGGATTTTTATAATTTCTGGGCTCACTTTTTTTCTACTTTAAAATGGTTTTCCTTGCCCAATAGTTGCTCAAATTTGGAACTTCCAAAACCCTGCATACCATTTGATTTTAATATCACACCTCAAATTCATTACTGAGGGCTGAGCCTCGGTGGCATAGTGGTTGTGCACAAGACTGCGACCTACTGGGATGGAGGTTCAATTCCAGCAGCAGCTCCACAGGAGCAAAGGCTGGACCTCCTATTTCCACCACCAGAGGGCAGTGATGCCCCCCCAAAAAAACAAACAAAAAACCCCACAAATTCATTACTGAAAGGCAAATTTACTTTTTGGATTCTTGATCACTCTTCTATGTCTTTCTTTCTTTCCTCCATTCCTCCCTCCCTCCCTCCCTTTTCTTTCTTCCTTTCTTCCTTCCCGACTGATTGTATCAAACTGGGCTTTGAGAAAGCTCATTACAGACAAAACCTAAAATAAGGATTAACAGTGCAGAGACTAAGAAGGAAGCTGTTGCCGATGTTTAGGCAAAAGTCTGATGGTGGCCTCAACACAGAGGTTAGCGGGAGAACGGCGAGAGGAAGAGGCCTACAGTGGGAAGGCAGTGTCATCAGGGGGTGTGGTGAGATGTAGAGAGAAAAGGAAGAGGTGAGCATGAGTTGTGAGAGTTATGAAAGAGGCGGTGCAGGGGCAGTGAATTATTTAATGCAGCTCTTCTGGCCAAACTCTCTAATCCCCACCAGCTGACCTTTTCCTACATAGGTCTGGTAAGAAGGTGGGGGGCGGGGGGAGGATACTAATAGGATTCATCTGTGAGTAATTATGATTAGGATTCCCTGTCATCCGGCGGTGTATAAAATGAACCATCTGAAAAACGGGAGGAGGAATCTGATTACCAATAAAAGCCAGGATGGGGAGTGATTCCTCTAGACCCCAAATCCCTACCCAGTGAATTCCTGGATCTAGAAGACAGGTATCTCATTGGAAGCCCTGCAGCAGAATGATGTTCTTGCCAACTCACAGAGTAAGGAGAGCCCAGTGCCTTTGTGCAGCAGGCTGGCTTATGGCGTGGGGTGACCTTGGACCCTTAATAGGGAAGTGGAACTTGCTGACCCATGGAAGTGGAACCGAGTGCCTTTACAATGAGACTTGCTGTAGTGGGAGCCCCTGGGCACTTCATTCAGGGAACTGAGTTTGCTGACCCTCAGAGCTTGAATTGAATGCCTTCAGGTTCAGGCTGCCAGTGGAATGGTCTGTCACTTTGGGGATTTATTAGCACACCCGAAAGAATGTTGTCGCATGTCCTGGTAAACAACTGAGCCCCTGAACATTTCCCACTGGCATTACAACTTAACTTCCTTAATAAACCTTTTAATCATGAATTTTGTTTGTGAGTTTGGGTAACCATTCCAATGGATTAGAACTCAGAGAAGTAAAATAGAGAACATTAAGGCAGCCCATGTGGGACCACTATTTTATAGAAAAGGCATAGAAAAGCAACAGCCTGTGTTATAGGAAATGAGTCAAAGATGTGCCAAAGGGCGTCCAGAGCTCAAAAATAAAGAGCACCCACCAGTGTGAATTCCTCCTTTCGAGTGCCCTTGGTGGCCAAATTCTTACATGTTCTATGTCCGTTTCTATTCCTTTGAACTGGGGTTTTAAGAGATTCAGACAAGTCTGAGCTTTATGATTCATCAGGTGAACTGGCTATCTCAGTTTTAGGTACAGTCAAGAGAACGACTCATCTTAACTTTCTACATACCGTATATACTTGAGTATAAGCTGACCTGAATATGGGCCAAGGCATCTAATTTTACCACAAAAACTGCATTAAAAAAATGAGCTGAATAAGCTCTACTGGGGACAACAGTGCAGGAATTGTGCCCGATCTGACCCCACCACACCAAGGCAAAACACTAATGGTGTGCAACAGACCAACAAGAGGAACAGAGCAAGGAAGTCACCAGAGAATACCAAAAATAGACTTTGGGGCCAGGGCATGGCACTCCATCAGACTTGACCAGAAAACACTCCTAAAAACCAACAAACATTTCTTGAACTATTTACAGGTTTTTCTTCTTTTGTCAGTGTCTTGTTGTTGTTTTCTTTTGTTGCTTTGTTTTTTTGTGCATACTATTATCTCTGCAGGTCTATCTGATAAGATACACAGGATAAATAATCTGGAGGAGTAAACAATGGGACCAAGGGGGTCGGGGATATGAGAGAGGAGGAGGTGGGGGCTAGGCAGTGGTGTTAAAAACCCAGGGACCAAAAAAAAAAAAAAATCCCAGGGACAAGGGAACAACAAGTGATCCAAAATCGGAGGCAAGGAGGGTGTAATAGGCTTGGTAGGGCTTGCCCAAGGGCAATGTAACTGAGAGGAATTACTGAAACCCAAATAATAGTAGGAAAAAAAGATCTAGGAGGCAAAGTGTATTTATAGAGGTCCATATACAGGCATGTACATATGTAAATATATTTATATGTAATGACAGGGAAATAGATATATGTGCATACATTTATAGGTCTAGTATTAAGGTGGACATTAGGCCTCTCTCTACTCAAGTACTCCCTCAATGCAAGAACACTTTGTTCTATTACACTAGCATTTCATGATACCATCTTTGAAGACAAAGCGGGTGTATAAGCAAATGTGGTAAAGAAAGTTGATGGTGCCCAGCTATCAAAAGAGACAGCATATCTGGGGTCTTAAAGGTTTAAAGAAAAACGTGGCCATTTAGCTGAACTGCAATAAAGCCCATATGGAAGAAGCACACCAGCCTGTATGATTACAGAGTGTTGAAAGGATCAGGTTCCTGACATCAAAGAAAAAAAATCCTATCATTGTGAACAATTTGACAATGCTTTGATTGCTCCCCAACAACCAGAAATGACAGGATTCAGGAGACTCTGTTAAAGCGTATCATTAAGGAGTGCAGAGTGGAGACCCAATGCCTATCTGTAGGCAACTGGACATCCCCTTACAGAGGGTCGCAGGAAGAGACAAGTCAGTCAGGGTGTAGTGGAGCAATGATGAAACATACAACTTTCCTCTGGTTCTTCAGTGCTTCCTACCCCGCGATATCATGATCCCAATTCTATCTTACAAATCCAGCTAGACCAGAGGATGTATACTGGTACAGGTATGAATTGAAAATACAAGGAATTCAGGACAGATAAACCCGACAGAATCAATAATGAGAATAGTGATACCAGGACGGTGAGGGGACAATGGGATAGAAAGGGGAACTGATCACATGGATCTACATATAGTCTCCTTCCTGGGAGGCGGACAACAGAAAAGTGGTTGAAGGGAGACGTCGGACAGCTTAAGGCATGATAAAATACAAACAATTTATAAATCATCAAGGTTTCATGTGGGAGTCCTGGGAAGGAAGGGAAAAATGAGGAGTTGACACCAAGGGCTCAAGTAGAAAGAAAATATTTTGAGAATGGTGATGGCATCAAATGTACAAATGTGCTTGACCCAATAGATGGATGGACAGACTGTGATAGGAGTTGTATGAGCCCCCAATAAAATGATTTTAAAAAGAAGAAAAAAGTGCTGAAAAACTCAGCCTATCCAGGAATATACATGGTATGTTTCTGAGCAGTATCCTTAAGTTCCATGGGTTAGCAGTCACAGTCACAGAGATTGGTTACCCAACTTCTCCAAAACAGGATCGACCCTTTCATTTTCATTTTCTGTCGCTTCCCCTAATGTGGCCTATGCTGTTCTCACGAGTCTACAGAATTCACCCAGACTAGTACCCAGACTAGTACCCATGACATTAATTCAGACTCCTGGGATGCCAGTGAAGAACTGTACTCCGTAGAGTTTTCAATGGCAGTGACCTGGGGGGGACAAAATCCTTCTGGTCTTCATCCTGACACACATGCAGGTGGGTGTGAACTGCCACCCTTTCCGTTAGTAGCTGCATCTTTAACCATTTGTACCACTGAGAAACTCCTATGTAGTCAGACATTATCAGATCCATTTCTTTAGGACTGCCTGGCCCAAGTCCACTAGTCAGAATTCATTGCTCTAACCTTTGTCCATAAAAAAGGCTCCATTTATTTACTTCAGTGCTTTTCTATCTCAATGCGACAAATTCCTACAGGACAAGTATTTTCTCATTCAATTTTATATACCCACCAACTAGAGTGAATATTTGAGTGGAGATAAAATAGAGCGTTGCTTAAATTTGATAGTGGGAGAAGATTTGCTAGATCTTCCATTAAGCAATCATAAAGGGATACAAAAGCACTGTAAGGCAAAGAGAGCATGTATCTGGCATTCATGCCCCAACCCCTGTGCACAGTAGGCACTCCTAATCAACTACATCATTCTTTGGTGCTCAGTGCCACTCTGCCTAAAAAAATTCCCTCCATTTTCCAGGGGGCCAAATGAACAGCGAGAACATTTGACAAAGCTTTGATTGCTCCCCAACAACCAGAAATGACAGGATTCAGGAGACTCTGTTAAAGCGTATCATTAAGCAGCTTTGGGGATGTAAGGCCCTATCTATAGATGCTCTCCCAGGAAGAAATGCTTTTGAAATGACGGGATTCTTTTTGTATGATCTCCTAAATGTATCCATAGGAGATGCCCAGGCGGCCTACCCCAAGCCGAGTAAAGTGCAGGATCTTGGCATTCTTGACGGACTACTTAGCTAATGAAAGGTTGGCTGAGGGGTGGCAAGGGTTACATGCTGGGCCACAGGCCCAAACGTCAGTGGTTTTGAACCCAACCACGAGGCACCTCAGACGACAGGCCTCCTCTGTGTTTCCCCAAAGGGTTATATAGCCTTGCAAACCTTCTGCTCTGCCCACGTGGTCTGTGTGCCCTATGGGAGCAAGTCTGGTAAAGACCTACTTGTTGAAGTTTACGAGGTAGAGAAAGGCAGTCCGGGGGGCGGGTCCATTCCAGTGGATGGTGTAGCCCTTCTCCAACATGATCACAGGCTGGTACTGCGGGAAGACGGCCTTCTGGTTGATGCCCCGGAGGACCATGGGGTGGGATGGATACTCATCGCGGGCGATGATCATAGTAAGATTCTGAGCACTCTGCGTTTGCACATAGACCTTCCAAATGGAGAAATAAAAGGAAGGAAGGACGATTTAGATAAAAAAGCATTTCCAGGACAAAGTTGAGTGTCATTACTTTGCAGAGAGTTTGCAAGGACTAGGCAGCCAACTTCAGGCTAGGAGTCGGTTGGAATGCAGTCTACACAGTCTGAAATGGTGAAAACCGATCATGCACTCTGCTAGCCAAGATCTTCAAATGCTCTTCCACCACACAAAGGGCCAGCTTACTCATCGGAATATAAAACCTCTGTGGTTTATATAGCTTGTCAAAGCCGTCACAGAACTTGAGGAGCACACATTTGAAAAATTAGTAAACGAACATGAAAACTGATGATAGCCTCTCGCCAAATCCAAAAGGTCTTCCGCTAAACTAAGTGAAGTATTTAAATATCCCAGGAAAGTTTTGACTTTCCATTTTCCAGGACCTACACCAGCCAAAGTCATTTCTTACCCACCCCAAAAAATATTAAAAAGCTCTGCAAAAACTGGGAAAAATTGAACCGAGATCATTTTGAAAGCTCTGCATTTATCCCAGTGACTTTTGACCCGCTTGCCATTCAGAAAAAGAAAGAAACCCCTTCTCAAACACATCCACCAAAGACAAGCCTCAAAACAATTTTCCTAAAACATTCCAATCTCCTATAACCAAATCCCCCAGGAAAATTAAGACGCCGTGTCACAATATATGAAACCCTTCACACTGCTTCCACAAGGCAATTCTCTAGAGGCTCTTCTCTGATGCTACTACTGGGTCCTAGAAAGCCAATTCTGACTCAGAGTGACAAGAAGAGGACTTCTCCAGAGGGATGTTTTGTTTGTATGTTGGGGTTTTTTGGCTGCGGTTGTTATCGGTGCAGAAGCAGATCTCAAAACTTTTCTCTCTGAGTGGGTAGGAGCCAGGAACTTAGCTATCACGTCACCAAGCCTTCTCTCAACAAACGATCACTGGTCTGGGTTTCCAGCCCCAACTCCATCTTCTCAGGAGCGAACTTCTGATGTGAAGTCATGTCTGAGTTCTTCTCTACAGTCCCTGCCATTCCCAGAATCTCCTGGAAAATAGTATCTTTCTTCACCAACAAATAAAAAGAGAATCACTACTCTGCTCTGTCAGACAGAAGGACCAGGTCTACATTCTTGAGAGACATTGAAAATCCAAAGGATTGAGTTATTTACTGAGAAAATGTTGAATGAATGAAAAAAATAGCTATCATTTACAGTAACACTTGTAACTTATAAACAGCTATCAGGAGCCCTGGGGGCATAGGAATTAGGTATTGGACTGCTAACCAAGAGTTTCACAGTTTGAAACCGCGAGAGGCTCCGCAGGAGAAGGACGAGGCTCTCAACTGCTGGGAAGAGTTGGAAACCCCCAGGGCAGTTCTACTCTGTCTGTCAGGGTGGCCAGGAGCCAGCGTTGACTCCATGTGGTGAGTCTGTTTTGTTCTCTTTTGAAATCATAACCATATATTTTGTAGACACATTAATAGTCACTTAAAAACTTAATGCTTCTTTTTCGAAAAAAAATATGATGTGGCTGGAAAGAAATTTGACTAACACTACAGCAGCAAAAGAACTGCAACCTTCCTGGCTTTATTTTTATTTGTTTTCATTCTACACTTTTTCACAACCAACTTGACAACACTGAAGACACAACTATGATAACAACAGGTGTGGATGCACCAACTTAATTTGAGCAAAGGGCCTTCGTATTACAAAAATAATGAAACGCACACATACTTCATTTTTTTTTTTACCTTATTATACTGTACTCTCCACCTCTCCTTTCCTTGATTCCCTGCCCCAGGAACTAGGCAATGATTGTATCTTTTTTTTTTCTCATAGGAATGAAAATTTGCACAAAAAAACCATCCCATAAAAATTATCAGGGTCTCCCTCCAGTCTTTATTAGTTTTAAGCCTCTTGTTTTGTATACAGGTACAAATCTAAACACTTTTAAGAGTCTGTTTGTTTTTAAGAAATATGGCATTCTTTAGGACCCTGAGTCAGAATAAAGTAAGTTTTGGTCGATTCTATTCCAACTTACGCTGACCCCTGATGTGTCAGAGAACTGTGCGGGAGAGACTTTTTCACTGGCCGCTTCGGCTCCATAGATTTCTAGGCCCTGTACTAAGGCACCTCTGGATGAACCTGAACCACCAACACCTTTAGGTTATAGCTGACTAGATCATTATGAAAGACATACCAACTTATTATCTAAAATATACAATTAAATTCCTACTCTCTGCAGAATGAAGGACAACTGATACCTTCACTCCGAAATCTCCACTCCGAAATTTCTCGATCCATTCAAATAACCCCAGAAAAGACTTCTCCCCACCCGCAACTAGTGCTATAAGCAGCACTTAGAGCAGCAAGCAATCCATTAACAGTATGCTGGTCATGTATTCATTCATTCATTCATTCTTCAGAGTAGCTATTTAAGAGGAGAACAACGATCACCTTCATGACACAGGCACCAAGCACCGGGTCCAACTGCCACAGGAGGCTTCTACGATGCAAATCTGAGAGTTACAGACTGCCATCACTTTCTCCCACCAAGTGGCTAGTGGGTTACAATTGCCAATCTCCCCGTTATCCTTTCTAGTTAACTGATTTGCCTTAACTCACATTTTAGGAACTAACAGAGTCCGGGTGAAGACCCAGGCAGAGTTTGACCCTTCACCACAACAAGAAAAAGAACTGCCATCAAGTCAACTCTGACTCACAGAGACCCGTGTATGACAGTCGAACTCTGTTTTCCATGCTCACTCAATGGCTGTTTGGGGGCTGGGGATGGGAGGAGGAGAGGAGGTGATCATCAGGCTTTTTTCCCATGGTATCCTGGGGTGGACTTGAACCTCTACCTTCTGGATACTAGTCAAATATTGCAAATATCTGTATCCAAATGAAAAAATACAAGTACTCCCCCACCTCCAGTCAATTCCAACTTAAACCGACCTGTAAGCTAGAGTAGAACTGACCCCTGGGCTTCCAAGAGTGTAAGTCTTTGTGACTGTTGACTGCATCGTCTTTCTCCTTTGGAGTGGCTGATGGGTTTAAACTGCTGGCCTTTGGGTTGGCAGCCTGGTGCTTAACCCACTGTGCCACTAGCCCCCCCCCACATGCTCCCTCCCAAGTGGTCCGTCCCTTATAGGGCTGCACGATGAGTCGGCATCTGTTCGGTGGCAGGGAGTTTGGTTTCTGATAGGCTACCAGCAAGTTAATGAGGATATATTAATAAAGACCAGATATTTTAAAATCCAGAAGTTAAAAATCAAGCAACCAACTCAAGGTAAAAGGGTGGGGAAATAGTAGCGATCCAAAACCCATCTGTGAGTTAACACATTGAAGACCGAGTAAACTCGGGATCCGTCCCCCATGTGTTAGGCTTTTTGCTTGGAAAGGCCCTTCTCAACTTGTATCAGCTCTACCTTATTTTTACAGACATATTTTAATGTAAACAAAACAGTTTGTCTTCATTCATTCCTTGACTCCCCTCCTTTCCATCTCCTAGCCTGTCCCTGCCTGCTGGTTACCTCCTTCCTACCTATCCATCTCTATTTCCAGGTGATTTATTCCTACTGTTCAGCCTCAGAAGCCAAATGCCCCAATGCCAGAGACAACGCTGAAAGCAACGAATAAATGGTGTTGTCTTTTGGGGCACGGTTATAGTGTGGCCACAGGGTCCTGGCCAGAGTGTCAGGAAATACGAGTTCTTGACCCAACTCTATTTAGCCCAAGGTAGACCACTCCTTACTCTGGGGCTCCCTTTTCCATTTGTCCCACTACTTTAGGTTAGGAAGGGAAGGAGGAAATTGTGCTTTAAAAAAAATTCTATGAATTCATGACCTCACACAGATAGCTGGCAAGCTCTCATCGCAAGAACAGTAGCAGAGCAGGTAACGTAGCATGTTCTGAACTGACCTGGGCGTATGTCCCACTACAGACCACAGCATTCCACTTGGTCGCATTCACACAGCTTGGGTGGCGGATCAGGTAGTTGTCCATTCTTCCCACATAAGCATCCTTGTACCCTGTCACAGAGCCATCGATGTCATGGAATATGGAGTTCTTATCACCGTCAAGCTCACAGTCTTCAAACCAGGGGCCAGGCTTTCCAAAGAAGACATTCAGAGAGACCTGTCAGCAGGGAAAAGCAAGGACATCACAATATTAGGGCTCTTGCCAGCAGACAAAACACACCTGCAAGGATCCATCCCTCAACTCTGCAGATGGGAAAGCAGTTCTAAGTGAGAGAAGGAAGTGGCCAACTATGAATCAAACTGTTTATTATTCCATCAATTAATGAAGTGTCATAGAAGCAACAAACATTAAGCTTGGTATCCCCATCCTCCCATTTAGAAACCATGACCTGTCGTCCAGGAAAAACTCATCTGTGGCATAGTTCAGTGTCGGGGGGACAAGTGTATGTTGTACTCCATACACTTAAAATCTGTGCATGTGTCTTATATAAATTATCTCTCAGAATCAGAATAACTATTATAAATTCTATCCTTAAAGCTAGCAAACCATGTCCTTTTACTCTAAAAATTTTAGTGACTTCTTCATATGACTTCCCTCTATCAAAAAAGAAGTACAGTTCAAGTCAAAAGCACTAAGCATGGGGTTACTGGATCGCAGTGAAATTCACTAGCACCTGCTAATAGGTGTATGTGACTATTTTCTCTCCTCAACACAAAGTGAACACAAGGTCACATTCTTGTCAAGACGAGTTAAGAGTTCGCATTGAGCACATTGCTATGCAGAAGGTTTTGCGTTGGGCAATCTGCAACCAAAGACATCTTGAGAGTGTGAAAACACAAACACTGGTGACTAAGGTGGTTCCTGATACAAGTCATTGAGCATACAAGTGTCCTTAGTCACCACATCTGCATGTGAAAGTTAGACGTTGGGCAAGAAAGACAGGAAAAAAAAATGCATGCAATGTGTGCCCCTTATTTTGGAACCGTTACTGGAAGGGACCAATCACTACAGAAGGTGATCATGCCCAGTAATATTGATGGTCAGTGAAAAAAGGAGACCCTCTCAGAGACAATAATTTGGCACCATGGCTGCAACAAAGGGCTCACACAGCAACAGCTGACAATGGCACAGGACCAGTTAATGTTTCTATTTTCTATAGACAAGGTCCCTATGAGTTGTACCCAACTCAATGTCACCAAAAAATATCTCCCACGTAACATAAAGATGCAGGTAGAGTCTAGTTTCTTATTAGCACCTACTAAGACTACATGCTTACATGGGGGCTGAATTTCACCAGGGAGATGCCATTCTTGGGAGTCATCTGCCAGGAATTCTTCATGAGGAAGCCAATTGCACTGCTGTACCTATCTGCGGTTGGCACATATTTTTTGAAAGTGCTCCTGGTGAGATGAATGGGTCCATCATATATCTGAAAGCCTCGGATTGGAAAAGTCCTGTCAAAATACAAGACTGTATTTAATGCACATGGTTTTGACCCCTTAACAGCACTTCACAGTCTCCCTTATTCTCATTATAGAGACTGTCGCACTGCTGAATAGCCTCTAAGCACAAAGCCTCGTCCCAGACTCTGCACAAACAGTGGTAAGCGAGATGAAGTAAGATCCCTACCCTAATGAAACAGACACTAGAGTGGAAAACACAGAACAATCGGGGCAATTTCAGATCATGGAAGTGCTGTGAAGACAGCCAGACACAATGAAATAATAATCAGAAGAAGGAAGAGATGCCATTTGTGGTCAAATGGAAGATGGAAAGAGGACTTTCATGCTGAGACTGAGAGTGAGAAGGAGGTAGAAAAGATGAACTCTAAGTAGAGGGCATTCCAGGCAAGAGAAACACAGAGGTAGACACCCACTTGATGGAAGGCCGCCACAGCTGGAACAGTGGGATGAATGGTAAAGGCCGTGACAGGAATGTGTCTAACACGAGATGAGAAATTGTGGAGTGTTTTGAGCCGAAGAGTGTTAAGATCTGATTTTTTAAAAAGAAGCCCCTCTGATGGCCATGGGGAAAACAGATTATACAAGGGACTTCAAAATGTACATAAGGGGAAAAGAGAATGAAAAATAAATAGTTTTTCCCCCCATGATCTTCTGGAAGATGCCTTTAGGTGATGTAGTCAGTCAAGAAATGTGTTTCTAAGGTGCTGCAGCAGCCTTGGTGAGAGCCACTCATGGGTTAGAGAACGATGGAAGCTGTGGAGATGGAGAAAGGAGAGATCGGTGTAGGTAAGGAGAGAAAGAAATATTCGCTGGCAAATCCACTGGTAGAGTTATTCTAACAGTTTTTCTTGTTTTGTTGTTGTGTGTGTTGGTTTGCTTTTGGACACAGTTGGGCAAGATGTGGCACACTTTAAAGAACTGTAGAAAATAACACCCTGTGGTTTCTTACTTGATTTAATAAACGAGAATTGGTAAATAGTCGGCAATAGCATGGGCATAATAAAACAATGTGGCTTCTTGAAATGACTCAAGTGAAGACCTTTCCCTTGGTATCTTAAGGCCCCAAAATTCTAGCAAGGAGAACAATAGACCTACCTGTGCTTATGCACCAAGAACATTTTTTTAAAATCCTTTTATTGGGGGCTCATACAACTTATCACAATCCATTATAATAAGTCCATTATGAGTCAAGCACATCTGTACATTGCCACCCTCATCATTCTCCTAACATTCGCTTTCTAAGCCCTTGACATCGGCTCCTCATTTTCCCCCTTGTGGCAGTCATGTGCTTATGTTAATTTCATGATTGAGATGTAGGGGTGGAGTCTTGCCTGTTAATCTGGAGATAGCCATTGAGTAGCCAATGAGGTCCCTGTGTGAGCATGACTTTCTCCTGAGACTTCTGGGAAATCTCACGATATTTCTTTCATGGAGATGAGAAACTATCTCCCTATTTGTTGAGAGTTAGTCTCAGAGACAGGGAATTACGGACAAGACAAGATGGCAGTGTCCAAGCTGCTGCAGGAGCCGGAGGAGAAGCCACACGGCCTTGCCCTGATGGAGCCAGACCTCTGAAGCTCAAGTAGCCATGAGGGGACCCCTGCCAGTGCCAGGAGTCTGCACCCACTGGCCTGTGACTTTGTGAGTCGGAAGGAGACATTATAGACTGGTATCGGGCATCTGAGCTAATAATGGACATTTGACTTTGAACTGGACTGGGTTGGGATGTTTTCTCAATGTTCCATTCCTTTTGTATATAAACCATTCCCTTATATCTACATGTGTGTCTATCCAGACTAATACACCCCTCCTTGCCCACACCTCCCCCCCCATCAATAACATTCTTACAAGTCCAATATATAAGCATAAAAGTGATCAACCGAGAAGCAAGGAAGTCCTTAAGGCTTACGTTGTCAGAGAGGCTAGCGAGGCTATGAAATTTTCCTTATTTGTTTTTTTCTTCTTTTTTGCTCAAACTCCTTAGCCATAAGCATTTAGAAGCAAATCATAAATTACCAATTATGATTAGTATGTGAAATGCTACTGCCGAAATATACTAAATTTCATAGGCTTGTCTTCTAATCAAAATATCAAATTGTTCTGAGGAGAATTTCTACAAGAACTAATTAGGGTACAATTTGGCAGGGGTTTATAATGGAAAGTAGATGCCTTAGCAAGAAAACAAAGGACCCAATCTCAGCAGGCTCAAGCCTGTGCCAACTCAGCAATTCTGCAGGGCGGGTAGAACTGCCCTGTGGGTTCTGAGGCTGGGACACTTTACAGAAACAGAAAACCTCTTCTTTCTCCTGTGCATCCACAAGTAACCAGGGTGTAAATCTATATATCATGATGTATATATAATTGGATCTCAAAACTGTTCTACCTCACACACAAAATGAATAGGGTATCATAAATGAAAACTAAATCCACTATCCAACAGAAAATCTTTGTCCTTAAATGTGCTTGACACCATGGATGGATGGATGCACTGTGAGAAGAGTTGCACAAGCCCCCAATAAAATGATTTAAAAATTAAGAAAGGAAAATCTTTGTTCTATAAAATTCTCCTTAGCAAAGCACCAATAAACATTTTGGCACAAAATTAGATGGCTGATACGGAATGAAGAGGGTACTACTGATTTGGCTACTTTTCTGGATTGAGTTGCCTCCCCGAAAAATTATGTGTTTAAAAGCCTAACCTCTATAACAGTACTTGAGGAGCCTGGGCGCACAGTGGGTTACAGGTTGGGCTGTGAACTACGTCAGTAGTTCAAAACCACCAGAAGGAAAATGGGACTGTCTACTCCCATGAAGAGTTACAGCTTCAGAACTCCACAGAGACAGCTCTACCTTGTCCTGTAGGGCCACTATGAGCTTGAATCAACTTGATGGCAGTGAGAGAGAAGGCTCATTCCAGCAACCCCAAGGTGACTATTGCCCATGTTGGGCAACACTAATATAAGGTGCGCCTGGAACCAATCTCTTTTGAGATAAAAAAATAATCAAACACGAGCTAGCAAGCAGACATAGGGAAAAAATATGCCATCACACATAAAGGTCATCCAGCAACAGGAATGTGAAGAGACAGGGACCTTTTCCTGGAGCCAGCACCCTGAATTTGGACTTCTCACCTCTTAACTCTGAGAAAATAACTTTCTGTCCATGGAAGCCACCCGCTGTTATTATAAAGTTATTATAAAGAATGCATTTCTGCTATTATAAAGAAAACAAACCTACTGTGACGGGGCTGAATCCAACTCAGAGAGCCTATATAGATAAGGCTTCCAAGATGGAATACTGATGGTAGTAGACGGTCTTGTCTTACTTTCAGTGAGTGGCTGGTAGGTTTGGACGGATGAACTTGCAGTCCAAAGGTCCATAGCTTATCCCACAATACTATGTAACTAAGGCAGGTAACATATTGCAGTGCATTCCACAGCACATGATCATTTTTTAAAATCTATATCTAAGGCGAGGCAGTGCCCCCGCCATAATGAAAAGCACAGTCATGAAGCAATCTGGGTGGGTTTGGATCCTCCCTCAGCCACTGGTGAGCCACGTGACCTCAGGCAAGTGACTCCTATGTAGAGCTGTCAGTGCCTAGTCTGCTTTGTGAGCATAAAGCCCTTGGGTCTGGTTCATGGGAACAAGCGGGCTTCACAGAGTTCATGGATGAATGCCACCATCTTCTCGTTCTGTTTCGGTGAGCTCTGGGAGGTCTCCTCCTATCTAATAAAGACTTAGGAAAATCCATGAGGTCCTGTACCTGGTGGCTCCCCTGGTCTGACTCACAGGAGAGCTGCCTTGAGCGTGTTTATTAAGGGTGTTCAGTATTTCATAATGACAAGCAGAGAAGGAGAGGAGCCAGGTACAGGGACCCTCTGCCAGGAGACCGTACAAGGCCCCATCACACACAACACTAATGGCCTGTGTCCTCCCCTTTCCGCTGCCCGGGCCAGGCTCGTGTTCAGAGGGACTGTGCCGTAGAGGGCTGGGTAGGTGATGGATTCTGCCAGGGACACTGAAGCAAGGCCTTGAAGGGCTCTGCTGAGCTGCCTCTGGCTTCATTTCTCACAGATATGATGAGAACTTTCTTCAGAATTGAGATGCAGAATAATCAGTTAATAGTTCCTCAAGCTTTGAAGACTCTGTCTGGTGCTAAGTAGTATTTTAATGACTCTGTGATTATGATGATAGAAACATGCCAACAGCCTGCCCCCGCCCCCCTCCAGCATCAGTTAATTGCACGGTGGTGGTTAGGTCTGAGTCAGCGTTGGCATCAATCAACACTCATTTTCTAGGACTCTTTTCAGTAGGTAATTTCCTTTTCCAGTGGCTATTTTCGAAAACCGACACCACACATTGAGGGAAAACTGACCTAATGTCATAGTTATGGTTTGGCAACTCGCTGTGGCTCAAAAAAAAAGATGGAAAGAAAGAACATGCATCAGATTATATAAGGCTTTCCACAGGGAATGAAGAGGGCACAGAAAACAGGGGAGAGGCTCCCCAAATTTATGTGGCCTACCACCCCCATTTCAGGAAAAAGGTTACCCCTTTCAGGAAAAAGTGGCCCCCTTTGACACATCATCAGGTGTCTGTGTTTGCAACCCCCCCGGATCATTCTAGCACCCCCGTGGTATCTCCCCAGCAACACTGAAACGGACAGTGAAGAGTTTCATAACTACAGCTCCCAGACTCCAGAAAGACAGCACACACAGCAAGAGCAACAGGAAGAGCAAAAGTGATGATCCTAAAGCTAAAATGTGTTAAGAACTAACGGGAGAAAGCAATCCATCAAGGGTTAGGAGAGAAACCTCCTTCCAGGTTAGTTCTTTCAATCTCATGTTAAACCTAGCCTTCCACAGCTCAAGCGGCAAGTGCTGGCTCACCTGTTCCGAGGTAAAGTCCGGAGCTTATGGTCTATGCCTCCAGTCCCGGTGTACTTGTTCTGACCCCCCTGAAAGCCGTAATTCCTGCTTTCGCCAACAAAGAGAGATTCGGACACCTCCTGGCTGGAACCTTCATCGCTGGGGAAGCTCCCATCACTGTTCAAATAAAGACAATCATGAGCCCCACGTCTTCCTCTCCGCCACTCAAGCTCCCCCACCTGCGAAGCGAAGGGGTCCCTGAAGGGGGTCTCTCTAAAGAGCAAAACCCTTTAAAAGAAGTCAGTCATTTTTTCTGATGCACAATGTCACATCATAAATACCTATCTCTCCACAGTGACAACACCTCCTCAGTTACTGAACGTTATGTGGACTTTGCATAAATCACTCATTTCATTTCATTGGGAAGCAAAAGACTGGATTGCCCTGGCCCCAAGCCGCAAGGTTGCCCCTGGGGTGGGGGGTAGGGGAGAGAAACTGGCTCCAGTGTAAGAATTAAAAGTCAAACACGTCATTTGACGAAAACTGTAACCTGAACATTTTAACCCTTCAAGACTGCTGCTAAAATAGAGAAGCTTCCTAGAAATTCTAAATTAATTTACTCTTCCTTCTTTTAAGCCCCATAGTTAAGCGTGTAGGAAAGGGGCTTCTATCAGCTACTCCGAGAGAAAAGGGCAGGTTCTCTGGTCCTGTGCAGCTTTCCTATATTGGGTCCCTGTGAGTCCAAGTCCACTCAATGGCAGTGAATCTGGTTTGGGGTTCAGGAGTCCTGATGGTCAAGTGGGCTATGCGCTGGACGGCTAACCACAAAACCAGCTGTTTGAACCCAAAAACAGCTCCTTGGGAGAAACGGGGCTACAACGGGGTTGTCGTGTACAAGGTTTGAAAGAGCCTCTCCAAGGGAACAAGACAGGGTGTTCTATGCCCATAGAGTTTCAGCCTTGGAAATTCACACAGGGACTGTTCTACCCTGCCCGAGAGGGTGGCTATGAATCGGCATCAACTCAGTGGCAGTTTGCTGGTTTAGTTACGAGTCATTATAAACCAGCATCAGCGCCATGGCAGTGGGTTTAGAAGTTTTGGTTAAATCTAAGTATATTCTAATAAGGAGAAAAAGAAGAAACAAAATAACAACTGGCCTAGCCTCCTGTGAAATTCCAGCGATATTAGTTTCCACTCGGGTATGGATTAAATTATCAATAAAATATTTTGGGGCCCTCTAGTGGTATCGAGAAGATGGAAATTTTTAGGAAATGAATAAATATATAACCTTTCCATGTATAATCTCAACAACCAAGTACAATTCTACCTTGGATCTCTAAGCTGGTCAAATAATAGTTTTAAACAATTACAAACCTGGCAAAGGTCAGTCCAATTCCATTATCTGCAAATCTGTAAGAAAAAGGAAAATGAAGGAATATTTTATTTTATTTCTAAATCATTTTATTGGGAGCTCATATAAATCTTATCACAAACCAGCCATACATCCGTTGTGTTGACCACATTTAAAATTCAGCAACCCATGTAAAAATATTTACACAGCCACATACCCAGGGAGCCCAATAAATACAAAAAAGTTTCACCCAAATAAGAAGAGGGCAGACTCTATATCTAGGACACCTGATTCAGGCCCAACGTTTCACAATGACTAGTTTGTGATTATGGGTAACCTCTATATGCCTGGCATGCAGAAGCAATAGTTTTAATTATTTTATTTTAAAAAGAAATCAAAATCAGGGTCTTCTCTCCAAACTGTCCAACACCTACACCCAATCTGTGCTATAGACTTCATCCGACATAAATTTTCAGATGATAAAAATCATGAATGATGAAATGTCACATGTCAGTGCCAGACAAAATTTTTTTCTAGGATCTTAAACATCAAATTTTAGCTCAACAGCTATCAGACCTCTGCTAAAAACCATAAAAAGAGGGGAAAGTGAGGTGTGGACTACCTCTCGCATGCTAAGACAGAAGCCAGTAGGTTCCCGAAGGTGAAAACTGGACAACTTCTATTCTGAATGGCATGGAAGGACATCAGAAACACTTTTAGGAGTTTCCAAGGAGGGAAAAAAAAAAAAAAAAAAAAACCACAGGTAGTCCCAAAAGCTTTATTTAGTCTCCGACATGTTTATTATGGCCAGTTTAAAATCGCCAGTTTCTGCTCAAGCTCATCAAAAAAACTGGGTCACAGACAAGTTCAGGTCCAATGAAAGCACTCGAATGAGACAGCTGCTATCCTAACATGAACAGTCTGTCCACTCGCCCCTGCTCCCTCAGAGCCCGTCCCGTCTGCTCCAACTGCTTCTATTATCCGAGAAGCACCACTGAACTTCCAGCCTGCGTTTCATGTCCTGAGAAATGGGAACGCTGGGGCCATCAGGTGATGATGCCACAGAGATGTGTTAGGTTCTCTGGGCTCGGTTCTGACTCAGAGCACCCCCATGGTCAACACAAGAACGGAAAGAAACGCTGCCAGCTCCGCAGGCCTGCCTGTGCGTAAGATACCCACGCTGAGTTCTGAATGACTATGTCTCCTCCACGGACCCAGGCCCCGTTGTCATTATTTTTAAACGCAATGAGTCTGTCGATAAGCGCAGCCACACGAGGCTTCTCAGGGTCTGCATCTTCATGAGGTCGAAACCTTGGGGTGGAAAAAGACAGGAGGGAGAAGCTTGTTAAAAAGGCAATACAAATTAGCTCTTCAAAACTGAGCACTCCGATGCCAAGAATTAAATATGACCAAAAGAAATGCAAAATAATGACAATAATCTTGTGTCAAAATTTAATCGTGTGTGATTTACATAAGTCCAAAGGGAAAAGTTACAATTACTCAAGTGAATCTGGAGAACTGCTTTCATAATCTATTATTTTTAATGACCTTTTGTCATAGGACATGGGCACACTGCACAACATTCTAAATACTAAAACCATTTTTAAAATTAGCTGAGGGCAGAAAATGGAAGGTGTTTCTACAAATACTTAAGCATCATGATACTACCATAAACATATGGAATAAATTAACCACATATTTTAACATTCATATATGTGTACTCAGATAGTATTTGAGTGAAGTGGTAGAGAAATTTGTAAGAGTCTGACAAAAATCTAGGTTGATGGCTCAAAAATGTATAAATCTGCAATAAATTCCTTTTAATTGATGTATTCAGTAATAAAGACTCCCCCTGCCCCCAAAAAAAGACATTTTACCTTTTCTTTCTCTTCTTTTGAAAACACTTAAAAAGAACTTTAACATAAAAGTCAAAACCATTCACGTCAAAAATGGCCCGCCTCACAGACCTGTGTCCAAATCCTAAATACCCAGATTATGGAAAACCATAGGTGAGAGAGGTAGCTCCAAATCCATTTACAGGGTACCTACAAGGGAAACCCCAGTGCACAATGGCCCCCAAATCAGATGGTGCGCAATGTAAAGGGAGGTTAGCACCCAGGTAACTTGAACTCTTCATGGACCCAAAGTGAAGTTATTCTAAATTTTTTCATATTCTCTGCTTTCTAGTAGTAGATTCTCTGCTATCTAGTAAATGGTAGATTGCTTTCTATCAGTTGTGTATGGCCATTGTTGATGGATCCATTGTTGATGGCCATTTAGTTTCTTTCCTAAAAGGTTGCTTCTATCTTAGTCTACAGACTAAACTGGGGGGAAACACTACCTAGCCCTAGTTTTGTACAGTATCTGTGCAGGGAAATCGCAGTTGAAGGAACTATGAAGACAGGAAGGGGAGAGAAGATTGTCTACGGTAGTGGAGGGATGAGGGAGGGCGGGCAACAGGGACTCAACATCAAGGTATAAAAGAAGAAGAGTTCTGAAGCTGACTGTGATGATGACAGTATGCCATTCGTGATGATGAAACCACTGAATTGCATGTGTATTTATAGTTCAATCAAAAAGAGAAAAAAAACTTGTCCTCCTAACCAACTCAAAGAAGTCATCCTGTAAGAGAAAATCAAACTCACTGCCATCAAGCTAATTCTCACTCAGTGACCCGACAGACTGGGGACCGACTGTGCCTGGGGGCTCCTGGAACTACTCCTCTTTCCCGGACTAGAAAGCACCCACCGTTGCCTTGGGAGCAGCTGGTGGCTTTGAATGGCTGACCTTGCTGTGAGCAGCCCAGTGGATGCTCAGGAAAGCACCAGGTGGGTCACCTTTAAAAGCGTTTCTTTCCTAAAAAGTCATTTCTGTCTTAGCCTACAGAGTTGGAGGAAAACACGAGGTAGCTTTTCTTTTTTTTTTTTTTAATTAATCATTTTATTGGGCAGCTCTTACAAATCTTAAGATAATCCATCACTCAATTGTATGAAACACACTTGGACATATATTGCCATCAACATTTATAGCACATTTTCTTTCGACTTGAGCCCTTGGTATCAGCTCCTCTTCCCCCTTTCCCTCCTCCATCCTCTTCCCATCCTTGATCAAGTATACATTATTGTTGTTATTTTGTACCTTAAACTGTCTGTAATTTCCCTTAACCCCCATTTCTGCTATTCATCCCCTTGGGAGTAGATAACTTTTCCAAAAAAAACCCAATTCATCAGGAGATGGTCTATCACTTCATTAAGACATCATACCCACCATAGTGCAGGGTCTCTAATAGGAGCCCACTAACTGAGCCTGCTGGGAGAAGAGGCGGGTGACGATACAGCCCAGAGACCAGCACATGCTGACATCTCTCTGCGGGAGGGACCTGGGCATGCTCAAGGACTAAGACCGCAAGTTGGAGAGTAACAAGGCAATAACAGTACCAATGAGGTTCTGAATTCTAAATGTTGTCAGGAATCCAGAAAGTAACATGAGTTAGTTCACTGGGGTTTTTACATTTTGTTTTGTTTTTAAGCAGACCGCTGACTGCTACTTGGAGATTAGACTGTCAGAAAATACGATCTGATATGTTTCAGGCAGAGAAGTGGCCATGGCATGGAGATAGGACCCATACATCACCCAGACCCTGGACCCCTCACTAGTTCTGACTGAAGAGATACAAAGTTTGAATCTGAGCCCTAATCACTGTAGTTACTGCCAAACGGCTCTGTAATCATTACAGAATTTTAAACAGACGGAAGAGTTTTGGACAGGACTTGATACAATGTCTTTTTTCAAAAAGGAAAGAGCCACTAAAGTAACATATGATCGGTGGCTATCGCCATCTCGTCATCTTTGAACTTCTTTCTTTATAAACCCACTGATGGCTACTTGCTGGTTTTCTGGATATGCAGCACGGGCATTCCCTGAGTTACAAACAATATCCGATCAGTCCGCTGAGTGTCTTTAAGGCAAATTTTTCTAAATATAGACAAACAGGCGCATAAGGTTATTATTTAGCTTTACTCCGGTGCTAGAAATGACCAAAAATCTTTTTCAATGATTAAAAATTAGGGGCTGAGCCGAGTGGCGTAAGTGGTTGAGCGCAGGACTGCGGCCCATGGGCTTGGCAATTCAAATCCAGCGGCGGCTCTCAGGAACAGCGGTGGGTAGCTCCCATGACCACCAGAGGGCAGTGATGACAAAAACAAAACAAAAAAATTACATGCAATGAGTGAAGGTGATTATAATCAAGAAATGGTTGCAAGTGTCGGCTGGTTTAAGTATGTCAACAAAGACAAATTGACATGGCATGAACAAGCATGGCTCAGAAATTGGACATTCGTAACAAGGGACGTACTGACCCCTGCCACTCTGAATGTGCCGCATATCGTTCATTTTCCCAGCTTTTGCTGACACCCATAGGGTTACAACACACTTTCCAACCCTCCCTAAACAGTTCTTTGCTCTTACTGTACTAGTCAGAATTGATGTCATTTCCCTCTTTTAGATGGAATTTCCCCATCTAAACCCAAGAGCTTTGGGAGCGAGAGAAATTCCTATCTCTGGATGCCTCTGTAATTGCATGTCTTGAAAACATAAGGAAAGACTCATTTGATTAGCTGTTGAGTCAACATCCCCTTTGATGAACAGACTGAGAATTTTCTGGAGAGTCCATAAGACTGATGTTTTGATTCATGGGTGGATTGATTACTCAATTAATTTGGAGCTCTACCATCTTACTCATGCCTGGGCTTTCTCATGTCTGGCACAGTTCAGACATTAGATTATATTAAATTACATGCATTAGCCAGCTGGTCCCCAAATTGGGACTCTCCTTATAAAATTGTTTCTTCTTAATAACAGCTTCCAAGTGAGATCTGATTTCTTGTCAATATGTATGCATTTATAAACTAATAAGACACTTAATGGAAAGCAGAAGAACGTGTAATATTATCCTAATTTCATGTATCCACAAGCTGGTTGGGTAGTGGGGGGAAACAAACATTTGAAAGCCATTTTGGATAAACTGGTTTTCTTCTTAATTTATCAAGTCTAATTAGAATTACAATATGTTTTAGAATCTATTTACTTATCCATCCATTTTTTTTTTTTGAATGCCCTGTTTTTTGGCTGCATATGAGCTTTAAAATACTTCGGAACTCAAGCTAGCCTTTTAGCAATCCTGACAAATAATGTCATTAAGGACAATTTGCCAGCATTTTCTTGCCCTCGGGTCTTATTATGTCACAAGACTCCTGCCCCACCCTTCAGTTAGACTCACTGACCTACAAAGTGCTTCTTAATTTATCCTTCTGTGAACAGCTGGGTCTAATGTTCTCTTCTTCAAGAACAAGCAGTAGAGTCTATTAAGTTTAGCATCCCTTGAACTCTAGAGGTTGGACCATCAACTGGTCGTACAGAAATTGCACGTCTACTGAACTTGACATTCAGTTGGCCATCTCATTCCCCCGTGAAACATTGTGTGTATTCTGGCTCCTGCAGTGGAAGTGGGGGTTGCTGCGTGGCTCTGCTGCTCCAGATCCCAGCGGTTGGTGGTGGCTAAGGAAAGCAGCAGAACGGCGGTGTGACCTGACGCGACTCTGACACTACAAATCACAGAACTGGGACCTGCTCAAACAGCAAGTTGGGGGCCTTTCGCTCAATTTCATGCAGTGTCCCACAGTGACCACCAAGAAGGCAGTCTCTGCGCTCTGGCTTTCAGGGATTAAGCTAAAACAGGATCTTAGTTTTAACTTGTTCTTCAATGAGCCATTTTCTACTTTAGGCCAATACAGGCTCCTTTCCCAAAGATCTCTCCTCTTACTCTAGGTCTTTGTAATATCTCTCACATTGGTTTGCAGCTGTGAAACAGGATAAAAGTATCAAGCCCCTCTTTGGCCTTTGAGCAAAAGCCCAGGTACAAGTCCTTGACCAGCAGGGTAAATATGCTTCCCAAACTGTCCTAAACACGTTTGAGTCATCATTTCAAATGTACGTGGGGCATCAAACAGTTCCTAGGGAAATTCTATTCTCTTACCATTCCTTTTCCATGACCCTGGAGAAGGCCCTAGGATTGTCCCCCATCCACCCCAAAGATAGTAGTTTTTGTTTTGGTAAGATATGCCTTGAGCGTGATTTCAAAGAACGAAGTCTACCTTGCACTGTTATCCAAACAGAGGTATTCTCTTGGGTCCGCAGCACTAGCGTTGGTTGTTTTGACACCCTTGTCAATAAACAAGCCAGCCTGAAAAATACAGTTATGGACTGAGATGAGTAAGAATTTCAATTTTCCATCTACATATGTAAAGATTCTAAAGAACAACTCTTAGCTAACTGCTTCCACCCCAAGGGGGTGGTGTGCATAAACACCAAAGTAAAGATGTGGTGAAAATGGATACTCTCTTGCGTCACCCAGTAAATATTTGTTCGCCTTGTGGGAGACACCAAGACGGTAAAAAGAAAAGCATGGCTCTTGCATTCAGGAACCTTGAGCATCGGTGAAGAAATGAAACTAAATAAATAATTACAATCTGGAATGATGAAGACGGTACATGCTGCTTTGGAAACATATTAAAGGCATCTAAATGAGATCTTTTCGTTTTCTTTAATTTTTTTCCCTTTGGCAGAACAGGGGAGAAAGATGAAGGGAACCTCTCCTAAAACCAGTGACCATTGAAAGCCAACACCTGAAGGATGAAGAGGCATTCACCACACAAGAGAAGGGACTGGAGACATGGGCATGTGGGCAGAACTGAAGACCCCAGAGAGAAATACTGACATGACTGAAATGTTTATACCAACATCTGGAGTGGAGAGAGCTTGGCATAGCTGAGGTAGGCTCTCTTAGTTAGACCAAGGCACATCTTAGTTAGACCAAGCAGAGTAGGGAGGGAGGGGAGAGGGTAAGAAGCACAGCTAAGAAGGCATGAAAGCCAGCTCATATAGAACCAATATGCTACAAAGCAGGGCAATGGGGTCATTAGTACAATATAATCAACTCCATCTCCAGATAAAATACAAACATGGGATGGGTGGTACAAAGGGGCAAAATTTGCGGTAAGAGACGAAGCCTCAATCTAGTAGAGGAAGAGAGCTAGCCTGGAATTGTGGCAGCAACAATAGGGTGAAATGCAGAGGGTGAGAAGTCTGCACAAGGTATCGTTACCACTGAATATTAATAAAATCTCCCGAGGTCAGGGAAAGTGACCAATAAAGTCTCATATAGTTCTTAAATATGTATGCAAGAAAAAAATCCAGGATTAAGTGTGAGGGTAAAAATAAAATGAGCTGTTTTATTTATATACCTATGTGCAATCCACGAGCTCTGGTGACACAGTGGGTTACAATGTCTCGGATTGCTAAGACATTTACAGCAAGGTCCAGAGTTCAAAAGCAGCAGGGACGCCCCACACCCCCTTCCCCCCACTGATGAAAGATGAGGGTATCTGCTCCCATAAAGAACTACAGCCTCAGAAACCCCAGGGCAGCTCCAGCCTGTCCCGTAGGCCTGTTTATGAGTTGGACTGATTCAAGGACAGCTGAGTTTGAGTGTCAGATCCAAATGCTGCTGTATAGGCAGTGAGATGAATGTAGCCAAGGGAAGCCCTAAAGTCCTATGCACGCACACCTGTGCAGCATGTGTGTGTGTGTGTGTGTGTGTGTGTGTGTGTGTGTGTACAGTGAGACAGGGGATTACGTATGTGGAGGGGGGAAAAGTGGTTAGGAAGACCCCCAAAAAACACCCGTAAGAGCTAGGTTGAGGAGATTGTGGCTGAACGGAGAGGAGGGAAAGAGAATTCGAAAGACAGCAACAGACATTTGAAGGAAGCGCGGCAGGGAAAGCATGAAAGCATTCCGTCAGTCGCCCAACAGCATGTGAGCCCCTTGTGTGTGGCCGTCATCATTACTCTCGGGAGCTGCCAAATCGGCCCTGACGCAGAGTGACCCTATTCACGACAGAACCCAACGCTGCTGGCCCGGCCTGCACCATGCTCAATAGCTGTCCTGTCGCAGCCACTAGGTCAAGCCATCTCCTGGAGCGTCTTCTTTGAGACGGCCTTCTCCAGGGGCTGGTTCTTGCTGATGCATGTAAATACACATTTATTAAAATTCTGGTTTAACCATGTGGTTCCTCTGCTTCATCTTCTTACCTAATCACAAGACACTGAGAGTTATTTCAAACCCTTATTTGCCTTGTTTGGCTGACAGGAAACCAGCTGTAATCACTGTGCAACACATGTGTCCCAAATGTGCCACAGCAGTAGAGCGTGTGTGTGTGTGTGTGTGTGTGTGTGTATGTTTACATGTGTCCCACAGTGGCCCGTCTTTTCCTAGGTCTCCAAAGGAAAGAAAGCATCCAAAACAATTGCTAAAATGGACAAACCTACCTTAAAATTTGAATGGACTCGGTTGTTATAAAATACACCAAGTGGTGTAAGTTCTGGTTTTGCTGAGAACTGCAATCCACTGGATTCTCCAGTAGGTTCCTTGTGGAATAAATACCATATTCCGGCATCCTGTGGTTGGAAAGGCAGTAAGATATGAAGATTTATTTTATAAAGCCATGCTATGCATCAGTCTTAAAAACTTCCTGCTTCACAATGCAGTTTCAAATCTTGGAGGTGTCTTTTCACTATTTCAGCTTAAGTCTCCCTACAGAAAGTGGTGTGTCTATCTGGCTCACTCAAAGCAATTGCACATGCACACTTCTATT
Organism: Nesogale talazaci; assembly: GCA_004026705.1. Taxonomy (NCBI): domain Eukaryota; kingdom Metazoa; phylum Chordata; class Mammalia; order Afrosoricida; family Tenrecidae; genus Nesogale; species Nesogale talazaci. The sequence goes on from PVJH01012405.1 coordinate 50,218, forward strand.
ATTAACAGAAAAGTTGTTAAGGGATTCAAGAAAACAGTCAGCCACTTCTAAAATTTACTTTAAAAATAATAGTTCATCAGCCATTTCTTTCACGTGTTTAGCAGGCGCTAGAATAGAACAAGCCTTCAGTGTGACTTAGCTAGCACAGCCTGGACAAGATTTTTTTGGTTTCCTGTTTACCTCAAATCTGATCAATAGATAGATCGCGCCTATTAAACAAGTCTCGGGCAGTCATGCAGAGTTCTCTCACTTCCTGTAAACAGTTGCAGTGCCCTTCCGGTCCTAATTCAGATTGTTGCCATGACCACGGGCAGGAAGCAGGATTCTACTGTCAGGATTCCACCTCTTCCTTTTCAGTGCTACTCACCTTACTCGGGAAGCAGCCAGAGAGTTTTAAAATTGACTGACCCACAAATGAAGCATTGAAGATGGAAATACATTTTCTTAATTCCTCTGACAGCTTTTTATTTTAAAGTTAATTATAAATCTGCTCCGTGTGAAGGAGGAATTAAGGAGATGCAACTAGAAGAGTTAAGACTCACAGGTACAGAAGTCTTGGTGAAGATGGAAATTTGGCAAACTTTTATTTTGCCCAATCTGTGCCCAGTGGTACAAAATGGCTCACCAGGAAGTTAGGGGGTTGAGTGCCACTCCGAGGTGGCTCCGAAGAAACGGAGGCCGATCTGAAGGGTGTGAGCTCTGCCACAGAGGACGCCTGGAATGCAGCTTTCTACCTGACATGCATGGAGTTCGCCTGAGTGTCAATCAACTTCACAGCACCAGGTCCTGGTACACGCATTATGCACAGATGAAAATACATAGTCTAACCAGGGGTCCTCAAACTTTTTAAACAGGGGGCCAGTTCACTGTCCCTCGGGCCACTGGAGGGCCAGACTACAGTTAAAAAAAAACTATGAACAAGTTCACTGCGGGCCGGGATGAGTCGGCTGCTAAGCAGGAGACAAACAGCGTGGCAAAAACATCTGGTGCTGGATAAATGTCTTGGCTGTAGTTTGAGGTCGCCTGGTCTAATCCAAAGTACACAGATCACTAGCATGCAATGCAAGGGGTTCCAGGGCGTTTGTGGAACATCCCCTTTTTTTATTTTCACTCAAACTCCCCAAACCCGCGTGGAGGCAGGGGTCGTGTATGTGAGGAGTCCATGCACAGGAGCCAGGTAAGTGCGATGGCAAAGTGGCCAAGGCACAGGCAGGCTGTGGGCTCCGCCAGCGGCTCCTCCGAGAGAAGAACTGCCTCTCTGGCCCTGGAGAAGACGTCCACTCGCAGGGCCTGTGTGACAGCTTTGAACTGCTCCACTGCACCTTGGGGATTCCCAGGCTGTGCCCTTTATGGCTGCGGACTGTCAGCCCTCTTCTCTGAGGCGGTCGCTGGAGCGTTGGCAAACAGTCAACAGGGGGGTCACCAGAACCCTCCTGGGGGATGTCGGGTGGAACCAACTGAATAGCACCTGGCCTCACGGCTGTTCTGAGAGGCCAAGGCGGTCCCAACCCACAGGGACCTTGTGTGCAACAGAGAGAAACACGCCTGGGCTGCCCATCCTTGCCATTGCCCGTATGCCCCCGTCTACTGTCGCAGCCGCCCTGTCGACCACCCAGTGGCGGGCCTGTCCCGCTTCTTTACCACGCAGGACATCCTTCTGCCAGGCCCGCACCGCGGCAGACCCGTATACGGCTGCGCAAGCCACGGGCCATTCGGACACATCCAGGGAGGCACCATGGAAGAAACGCTTGTGGATGTGCTCCGGAGAGCCCGCAGCTGGACGACCCCGGGGCGCAGCCCTGCTTTCCGCCCGGGGTCACCGTGAGTGGGCAGAGTGGGCAGCATTAGCCACCGCCCCAGGGAGACATTCTGTCGGAGCTGTGTGGGAGCAAGTCGCTGAGACTGTGGGGAAGTACATGCACATTTCCATGGACGTCAAGATGAAGGCCGCACTTGACATTCGTTTCCCACTATTAAAGTGAACGAATGGATCTTAATAGCCAAGCACCCTGACATACTGTGTCACCCAACTTTGGCGTGAATAAAACTGAGAACTGAGACTCCGGTCCAACAACTGGAGACTGAAGAGAAGGCTCATGGGTGTTGTGATGCAGCGGGGGGGGGGGGGGCAGTTCTTCCCAGCTAAATACCCTGCTGTGAAAGCAGGGAAAGGGAGCCTTGTCAAAGGCCGTGGGAAGGTACAAAGAAGACAGGACCAGGGGTGAGAGTGGTGATGCCAGGAGGGTGGAAGGAAGGTGTAGTAGAAAGGGGGAACCTATTGCGGTGATCTTCATATAACCTCCTCTCGGGGTATGAACAAGGAGAAAGTGAGGGACACATCGGACAGTGTAGGATGATAAAATAATGTCAATTTGTAGATTGTTAAGGGCCCATGGGGGAGGGGGAGTAGGAAGGGTGGGGAAATATGGGGAGCTGGTATCCGGGACCTAGGTAGAAAGAGGATGTTTCGAGAATGATGATGGCAACAAATGTGCAGATGTGGTCTGCATACAATTGACATATGTATTGATCATGAAGGGAGTTGTATGAGGCCACAATAAAATGATTTTTTTTTAAAAAAGTATGACTGAGCCCCGGTGGCATAAGTAGTTGAGTGCGGGACTGCGGCCCCTGGGCTTGGCGGTTCAAATCCAGCGGCTCTCAGGAGCAGCGCTGGGTAGCTTCCACAACCACCAGAGGGCAGTGATGGCCCCCCCAAAAAAATTAAAATAAAAAAAAGTAAAAAAGCTTATCGTGAGGGCACAGGTAAAAATGTTTTGAGAATGATGATAAAATATGTACAGATAGGCTAGCTACAATTGATATATGAAATGTTATAAGAGCCCCCCATAAAATGACTTTAAAAAAAAAGAAGGGCTTGATTTACTTGGAAAGCAAAAACCATGTCAAAATATTACCTTTGCTGGAATAGTTTTTACGGGATGAAAAGAACACACTACCCAAAGAGAAAGGACGGCGATCTAGCACACAGGAAAGCGAGAGACCTGCCTTCTTCTTTGCCCCGAGGGGGCCAGGACCTCGGTGAGCACGCCAGCAATCTTGCTGCTCCTTTTGCTCCTGACCTCTCTGCCCGTGGCTTTGGTCGTCGGTGCAGGGCTTTCTCCTACCAACGGAGAGAAAGGCCTGCCCGAGCTGCGCAGGCCTAGGCCAGAAAGTGATGGGTGCTTCATAGACGGCGTGCTCCATCTCCTCTCACCAGATCCATCTGTCAGTGCACACTCTGAGTGGGGACCCTCATGGGCATTCAACAAATGTTGGATGAAAAGGGAAAGAATAAAAATCTGAGCTGATTAAAGGCCCAGGTCTCTGCTTCCTCAAATAAGAACCTTTCGCTGATGTGGATCTTGCATGTCTTTTTTACATATTTTAGGAAAATCACAGCTGTTAAGTTCAACCACCCATCCAACCAGCGATGTTTATATTCTAGTTATCTTAAATAATTCTTTTGACAAATCTTTTACTTCATCTTAGGAAACAATGCTACACTCTTTGTTTGGGGTTTCCCCCCTTTGAAAATCTGACTACCTGTGATATACCAATCGAAGTAAGTATTCTGGCATCACAGCGAAGTCCACATGAACTGGTGTTTTCCGCACAGCTACCGTCTTAATTTTAAAGTACCCCCAAGACTGGCCCTACCATGAATTAATAGTTTTAAAGTGCATTCGTGTTGAACGTAGAGCTCTCCAAACTTATCTGGAGAAGATCTCTGCCATTCAAAAATAGTTCTTTTATCTTTTTATATTAACCCTTGAGTTAATGTAGCTAAGTGAGAGAGAATCTTAAACAACTCAAAACATAAAATGGCACAAGAGGGTGAGTACCAAACCAGACAGAGCCGGCGATCGGTGACCGGAAGGACAGTCTCACACGCAGTTCTGCGCTGCACCGGGCGTCACTGGGAGTCGAGATGGACTGGACAACAGCTACCCCCAAGTGGAATCCAGCTGTGTCAGGAAAGCAATGGAGTTCCCAAGTGGTGATGACCACGGCGCTCAGCAAAGGGGCATGTGTGCCCCTGGACCAGGGTAACAATTGTCACTGTGTGCTACTGAAGGATCCATTGACATGAAGCAAAGCTATCTTTGTTTGTCAACACTAGACACTGAAATGACCAGATAGTCAGCCACATGAGACTTAAGTAGGAGAAGCCAAAAAGACTACCCGCAATATATGAAAATTCCACTCTTTGAATGGCACAAGGCAACCCCACTGAGACTCATCCACATCTCCCCCTGCTGGCCCTCCCCCCAGCATCTAACCATCTTCAGGTACACTAAGTGGAACGAGTGACTTTCATTTCCTGCTCTAGTGGGTTATCTAAACGCAGGACCATGCTTGGGTCCCATCGGCACACACCACCCAAGTCCTTATTCCAATCCATCCCATCCATACAAATCAGATTATTTACTAACATGTGCAATATGAAAAAAAAAAAAAAACTTGGGAAGCACTGAGCTTATTTACCTGTGAGCCAGCAGCTGCATTATTAATCAGATTATTGTTGGGGTGAGCAATCCAGAACGTTGAAACCGCCCTGCAAGGCATTTTTTAAGGTGATTTAAACATTCTTCATGTAAAACCTGCCCACTATCAACTTCCCCCAAAGTGGCGTTTCCCCCCAAAAGTCAAGCACCTTGGCCAGCGCCCGCAACCTCTCACTCAGTCATGTACTCACATACAGTCAGTGGAAGGCACAGGGACATAATTCCCAAACACTTTATTCCGAATGGCGGCACACATGGAATTGTTCCTGTCCGTGGGGAGAAGAGTGCCAGGCTTGGTGAGGAGGCCAAGATTGTGGAACAAAGTATTTCTCTGTTCAATACCATCCTCCAGAAAGAAACAATGGCCCAGTGTGTCGAACCCAATGGTGTCTTTTATCTGCAGAAACACAAGTATATGATGTGTTGGTAACAAGATTGATGATGATTTAAGTAACAAGTGCTGTTCAGCACAGCATGCTCGGTACAAATGCAAAAAGAAGTTTAAATGTTAGCAGAAGGAGCACAAGTCAAGTGTCAGGATTTATTTCTCTCTGAAGAGGATGATTTGGAAAGGGTGAGGGAGGGCTGAAAAAGAAGGCCTCATTCAGAAAGAAAAACATGGTCCTCTGTGGAGTCAGAAGCGGCAAAGCAGGCGGTGGACCAGGAGAGTTCAGGAAGGTCAGCTGCTGTGTAAGGTGCGTTTCCATGTGGAGTCTGCTTACCAGAAGTCCATTCGTGCCATGCACTGTGATGCACCTGGAGAAACTATGATGAATAGACAGGCCATCCACAAACGTCGCGTGTCGGTACCCTCCCTTGGAGTCCACGTCACCACACAGATGAAAATGCACAGGATACCGCCCCAGGGACTGCTGACCCATGTGTTTTAATTCCACATATGAAAGATGGACTGAAGTAAAATTTTTCTTTATCTACAAAACAAAGCATCTGGAATCAAACTGATGGTTCCAGAAAAAGGAAGTAGCAAAAATAAAAATCTAAATTAAAATGTAAATATATACAAAGAAGCTTCAAAAACTATGTGGGGGGGGGGGCGGAAATCATTATCTTTTAACTCAAATTTTCCAAGAATTTTATGAAGCAACCTTGTATACTCATCTGTGTGTAAAAAGTTATATATATACACATATTATGAACATCTGAAGAAGTATGTCTATTGAAACACATATTTCTTTGGACGCCTGTTTCCCTGGGCCATGCTTTCTAACTGAACAAGTATTTTAACAATTTCACTTTATACAGTAAATGTCTTAACACATTAAAGACCGGGTATTTTAAAATCAAGAAGTTAAAAATCAAGTAGTCAAATCAGTGTGAAGGGGTGAAGTAGTGAAGATCCAAAACCCATCTGCAAGCTAACACTTTAAAAACCAGATAAACTCAGGATATATCCACAATGTATTAAGTAGCCAAAAGACAGCCTCCGATTAAGGATAAAGGGAAAACCCAGAAATGCTTTCCTTCCATGTTCTCTGATTTGGGGCAAACCTTTGGTCATCTCCAATCTTGCCCTTGTTACTTCATTTCTGTCCCCTTTGCTACCATTGAATAGCTACTTCTTTTTCCTTTTTCATTTTTATTTTAATTTAAGTCATTTTACTGGGCGCTCTTACAGTTTATCATAATCCATCCATCCATCCATTGTGTCAAGCACATCTGTACTGAATAGTAATTTCTAAATGTTCCCTCAATGTTTTAATCAGTACATGATATTGTTTCTTTCCTTTAAAACTTCTTTCATGGTCCCAAAGTTAAGCACATTTAATTTTTTTAAACTCCAGGTTTTCAACCATATGGGAAAACATGAATCAATATTTAGAAGTTAATACAATAAAAAAATGTTCAAGGCTGAGCCCTGGTGGCATAGTGGTTGTGCACGGGACTGCGGCCCACTGGGATGGAGGTTCGATTCTAGCTCCACGGAGCAAAGGTTGGGCCTCCTACTCCCACCACCTGAGGGCAGTGATGCCCAAAAACAAACAAACAAACAAAATGTTCAAAATCATTGCCTGTGCAGCATAGTAAAACTAATTTTAAAATACAAGTAGGCTCCAGGCCACCCATCCACTAGTAAATATTGCACTATCTGCCATTTATTCAACACATATTTGTTGACTAAAACAGATCAAGATTTGCATACAAAAATGCTTTTCAGGGCAATATTTTCTAAGTGCATGTGACCATAATGTCATTCATTAATAATCTCAATTGATTATTTTAGATATTATATGAATGCCAAGGATCGCAAACTTTTTGTCCATATATTTGGTTCATTCAATTGTCTGATTATCATTTGGAAAGAGATCTATAGCTATATGAATCTCAATCCAGAACATGACTGTTCCCTCAGAGGTATTTTAGTAACCATCTTTACATACCATGACATGCCCCCCAAATGTATCAAAATCAAAGAACTGGCACTGGTTTTCGGCATAGCAGGCGTCCTCCACTTCTCCTCGGATCACAACATTCCGGCTAAGAATTCCGACCTCGGCCCTCATGTCCACACCATCTACAATCTCTCCCATGTGCAAGAACTGCGGTGTTTCTGGTCGGTGTGAGAAAATGGGGGGTAAAGAATGTCAGAACAAAGACATCGTGAAGCACGCTTTAAAGAGAGTCCTCTTTCTTCTACATTATCCCACAAGATGGAATCAATCATTTTGTCTTACCTAGTACCACTCTCAAAGGAGCCCTGGTGGAGCTCGTGGAGAAGGGAACTACTAACCGTGAGGTTGGTTGTTCTAGGCCACCAACCACTCTGCTGGTAAGAGAAAGTGGAGGTTGCCTGGTTGTGTAAAGCTTGACAGCTTGAGAAGCCCTGAATGGTGTCCCCATGAGTGAGAATTAACTGCATGGCAGTGAGTTAGTAACATTCTCAAAGGAGCCCTGCTGGCACAGTGGTTAAAGCAGCCCAAGCCTACCACCTGAACTACAGCAAAAAAGATATGGCAACCTCCTTCTGTCATGGTAGTGGCATTGAAATCCCCTACCAGGAAGTTCTATCCTATCCCACAGAGTCACAGTGAGCCACACTGACTTTGTGGCTCTGGGCTTTGTATGGGGGTTTGGAACACTCTCTCCCCCCTATTAAACACCACTAATAACCTCAAATACCCTGGTCTCTGTCTCATAATCTAGTTTCTCTCCCCCTCAGTCCCATTCCGTACATTCTTCTTTCATTCACTTCCCTGAGGGCATATCAAGACCCACAAGCACGGCAAATCCAGAAAGACAAATGGTTATGCAGGTGTTGGCAGCTGGACCAGAAACTGGCTTTACGTCTACATCCATGATAAAGTGCGGGGGGCACTGACTGCATACTTCTTTTCCTTCCCAACTCTTCTCAATGTAGTGTTCACTCTTCTAAATTATTATTAGAAATACAGAAGCATTTTGACCATGAGCTTTCCTCTTACGTACAGATTGTAATCTCAGGTCAACAACAAGAAATAAAAATAAATCATGAGAATGGAAATTGTGATGACTTATTTCCATGATGACTTGTTGACAAGAGTGAAAATTTTCATTTCCACAAAGCATTAATGCCAGATGGCATTATTTATTTATTTAATTAATTTTTGCTTATGTCAGTAATATGGAGAAGGAAAAGTACAGCACTGAATAAAACACAAGAAAAAAGTGACAAGTAAATTTTCCTGTCTTCCTTTTTGTTTTGTAGCAGAAAGCTTTCCCTTCCACTTCAGTGTTTTAAAGTTCCCATGGAGGGAGCACTGCCTGAAACAGTAACTGTCTACTCTGCTCTGCCTCAGAGGCAGGATGAGCAATGTGAAGGGTGAACTCCACACAGGCCTTGCCTCAGCGCCAACTACAGAGTAAGGGCCTCGCAGACAATGATTTCCAAGCACAGTGTATGCTCCAGGATCTCCATGCAGTGCCCGTCCACGAAAACAAATATATATGCATAACTCACTGCCATGGAGACAATGCTGCTCCACAGTGACTCCATAAGACAGGGAAGAACTGGCCCTGTGAGGTTCTGACACAAGCTCTTTACAGGAGTAAAAATTCCCCATCTTTCTCCAGAGGAGAAGCCTCATCTTTCTCCAGCCCAATATACAACCACCACGCCCGGGTGTGTGTGTGGTGCTGGTGAGGGGTAGCGGGTGGGAGTTAGAGAGAAATATTCACCGTTAGAATAGGTTTACCAAAATACCTTCATCACTGCCTTTTCAGTATTAGTGAGATTTGCTTTTTGCCAAGCAAGTGGACATTCAAAACCCATGGAATTTTTTGACGTAGATAAAAGACTTCTTTAAAAAGTAGATCTGATGGTTAGTTCGCTGTTATTTGATCGTGAATGGTTGATAAGAAAGAAACTGAAAAGACTTTGAACGCTCAATTCAGCAAGTATCCATCTTGTTTCTTTTTTTTTTTCAACTAGGAAACTGAAGTCCAGAAACAGCATTTTGTCTGCTACACATCATTAATAGTAAAACTGTGGCTCTGCAACCACTTGTATCAAATATGCTCTGGAATGGAGACCTCAGGCACTCCGTTGTGCAGAGCTAAGAGGAGGAAGAGGAGGATGGTGCTGGAAACAAATCCAGAGAAGGAGTGCAGAGTTCTATCATATGCGCTTGCAGTCTGATACCCTGGACTTTGCTTTCTGTTGTAAGCACTCGTGGTCCAATACCTTTGACTTTGACCTGAAAGCGGCTGCATTCGGGGCAGGGGAGCAGCGTGAACTCCTCAGCTTGGTACATGGAATAGTCTGTGCTCGCTACCACAATCTGGTCTCCAGCCTTCCAGCTGCTAACATCATCCAACAAATGAAGCATCACTCCATCCACAACCTCCACCTGGAAGCCTGAAAAAGAAACACCTACACCAAAAAAACAAGTAAGAGAACGGTGTATTAACAGCCATGGTTGTCTAACATTTGTTCTGAGTCACAAATTTTTAGCAAAATTGTACTAATGCCCACCATGGATCAGTCATCCTGCTGATACTAATTAGTAACAGAATTAAAGCTATAGCTAGCTCCCTGTTCTCAGGAGAAGCAGTCCTCTTGGGCCATGGGCTATGTGTTGGGGTTGCTAATTGTAAGGTCAATGGTTCAAAGCCTCTGACGGCTCTGTGGGAGAAAGACGAACTATCTCCTCCCACAAAGATTTAGAGTCCTTGAGCAACTCTGAAATAGTACCTCTGGCCATCAGGGAATATAAGCTATAATTTTAGCAAACTGTTCTTTAATCACTTATTTTCTTTAATCATTTTGAAGAAGGTTTTTTAGATTCCCAAATCTTTTGCTCTATTTCAACGCACTGCTAGAACTCCAAGGCTGCCCTCAGTTTCAGTGGAGCTTCATTACTCACCCAGAAGTTGGTCGAGCACAAAAAAGATTTACAAAAAGTATCCAGTGCTTTATTTTGACCTTAGCGCAGAACAGGAAACAGGACACTGACAGATTTTCTTAGTTTACAAATAACAGCTGACCTTTAGACAATCCTTTATTTCCGTGCCTTTATTCCAGCTTTATTCCTTCCCAGAATATTTTTATTTTATTTATTTATTTTTTAAGGCATCACTGCCCTTAGGTGGTGGAGTAGGAAGCCCAGCCTTTGCTCCTGTGAGCCAGAATCGAACCTCCAGCCCAGTGGGCCGCAGTCCCGCGCACAACCACTACGCCACCGGGGCTCAGCGCCCCAGAATATTTTTCCCATCTTTTTCATCAACCCAAATATGATCCCTTGTATAAGATTCAGGCAGATGCTCCTTCGTCTTAAAAGACTTCTAAACATCTGTGAAGGCAGCCATATCTATTTTTCTTTTTCTTTTTCTTTTAATGATTCCATCTGATGCCAGTACACACTTATCCCTTGGAGTCATGTCCATTTCGGGGTCCCTCCATTCTCCTCACCCCAAGCTGACACAGGAAGCGGAGTCGTGAACACGCACTGCCCAGGACTGGTATTCCGCCCCTGCAGCCAGTCACAGAGATCACTCAGCAAAAAGGCCAGTGTCCATGAGACATCCTTGGCCCTTTATAACACATGCCATCGGGCACAGACATCCCTGTGTGCCCAGAGGGCCGGGAACACAGCTGGCAACCACACCCATGGAGCCCTGAGGGCCTGTCCTGCGGGAGCCTAGCAAGTGCCAGGGAGAGAAGCAAGACCATCACGCCATGCTGAGGGCTCATAGAACGCACCTAGGATGCTCTGGCCCCTATGAATTCTCCCCACAGCCAGTCTCTGGAAGGGCTTTATTACTGCTTTTGACTCATCTGGTTTTCTCCTGCTGATCACTGTGCAAATGCTGTGTTCCTGAACTGTGCCAGCTTCTCCTGTGGCTTGGGTCTCCCTCTCTGAGGAGAGAAGTCCCTGCTCCCATCAGCAACATCTGTTCGTCGTGTGTGTGTGTGTGTGTGTGTGTGTGTGTGTGGTGGTGTTAGCTGGGATACAATTCACAGTTTCCAGGGTGTTAGGATAGCTCACCTCCTGGCTCTCCCCATGAGGACCAGCAGCAGTGCCTCCAATGGGGATTTGCTACTGTACCTGGTTCCTTAAGCAGGTGCATGCACATTTATTGAACAACAAGTTTGTTCTGGAATGTAACCTGAGTCAGACACGGTTGCGATCTTCTCCAACATTGCTACTTCCCACGGGCAGCATGCATGGGCAGCACAACGCTGTGCAATCCAGTTAACTGCTCATGACTGCCCTCCCCCCGTACCTTCTTCTAAAACACAAGCTGTCTCAGTTTGGCAGACAAAAATTGAGAGTTAAGCCAGCTCCTCCCCCCTAGGCACTTCTATACTCAATCAGACAGAATGGTCAATCTTCATTACACAAATCTATCCTAAGCCAAAAACTGATTTAATGGATATATTGAGAGATTAGATGAGAATTAAAAGCAAATCACTAATGAAGAAAGGAAAGCCACTGTGTTCAGAGATGTCTGTTTCATAAACAGCTCCAATTCTCCCTCGTTTTTCTTTGATTAATTGTCCTATTACTTTGCGATTACTTTAAGAGGCTGACTCAACAGAAATACTGTATCCATGAAAAATCAAGTCTCCTCTCAGGCATGGCACAGGGATAACATATGAGGGTAAGTCAAAAGTATTGCTACAAAAATCGTAGAATCCTTGATTAAGCAAATTCATCAAATGCAAAGCTGTTTGTTGACATGCACTACACCTAGATCTAGGCATTTCCATCTAAAGGTAGTATTTCCATCTCACCCACACTTCCCCAAAGAAGTGTGTGTGTGAGTGTGCACGCATGCATGTGCGTATGTGTGTGTGTGTGTGTGTGTGTGTGTGTGCAACAGTCTTTATATCCTCAGCCTTTCAAATCGTTTTCCTTGGAAACATCTTTGGGGGTTGTGAACAAAAAGAAGTCAAAAAGGATAACATCAAGGCTGTAAGTAAATGGGTTAAGATTTTTCAATGCAAGGCTTGTAGAACAGCCCTGCCTACCTTCAGGGTTGGATAGTTGAACTGTCAAAATTCCTTGGCACAATTTTTAAAATGGCCTTTTTCTCACCAATACAGTTTCTACATTCCTGAAAACTGCTACAGAAGTCACCATGATTGTCCTGTATCCTTGGAGAAAATCTATCAAGGGAACTGATTACCTCTTGGGAATCCCCGAAACAGCTGCCATCATCTTCACAGCTGACCGTTCTACCTTGAATTCAACTGATCCAGCAAATCCCCTTGGGAACCTTTGGATCTTTTTTTTTTTTCAGCAGACACCACGACACTCATACAGGTATAAAAGAAGTTATCTGCAGCCACCAACTGGCTGAGCAGACATGCTGAAACTAAGGCTTCATTTGGAATAAACCCATGCGCTGTGTACATAAGCTGGAACCCCGGCAGGGGCCACACTGTATGACTTACTCTCACAGCTGGGGCTGAAGCCTGGACTCAACTAGCCTGAGAAAACCTAAGCTGGGTTAGGGTTATACAAGCTTGTAGACGCTGGTCGACTCTTACCTTTGTTTCTACAAAGCCCCCCCCCCACACACATAGTAAATGTACGGTGTGTTTACAATGTTTCTAGATACTATAGCCTCCAAGCTTTGTAAAAAAACAACGGTAATAATTCTTAGTAGAAGGAAATAATTACTGTTGAGTCTTCACACACATAATCATCTTTCTTGCTCTGGGCAACTTTGAAAGATATAAACCATTCTAGACAGTAAAGGCGAGGAAATCAAGGCTCAGAGCGGCTGACTAGCAGCTGAAAAATGAGCAAGCCCAGAAGTGAATGTTAATGCAATTCCAGAAGCCCATTTCCTAACTTTTATGCAATGGGCTTGCTACCTTGCTAACTTTTACAACAAAGTCGGCAGTTCGAGACCTCTAACCACTCCTCGGGATCAAGCAGAGGCTCTTCTAGTCCCATAAAGAGTTAGTCTTGGAAACCAGAGGAGCAGTTCTGCCCTACCCTATAAGCTACTTACTGTTGGAATCAACATTGTGGCAGGGAGTTTGAATTTCTGGTTTGGGGCATCATTTGCTTTCCCAAGAAACAAAATAGGCAGGTTAAACACAAAGATAATTTTTTAAATCTTATGGTATCAAAACAGAATCAGAACTTCAAATTTTAGATATGGACCTAAAAGAATTTTCCTAAAAAAAAAGAACAGGAAGCATCAGTTTGTCCATATGAGATTTCAATGGCACTCAGAAGGGAAACACGAGGAGTAGGTAGTAAAATGTTGACTTGAAAAGGTTTTATACACAATCCCTTTTAAAACAGAACCATTTACTTGAAGAATATTAAATTAGCACCGGTTATATTATCCATATTCTTGCAAATCAAAAAAAATAATTTTTAAAAAGTGAAAGGCTACACTACGTAGAGAAGCTAGTGCCCAATTAAAAATTCTTCCCTTGTGCTGGCCTCAGAAGAAAACCCTGCCTAGTATAACCTCCTTCTAGCCCCAGAGACTCGGAAGGAGAGAGGAAATGGTTATCCTCTCTGCATCCTGAAGAGAATTTCTCTCTCTTCCAGAAAGGACGAGTCAGTCAGGGCAGGGGAAACAAACACTATTCTATGAGAGATAACTAGGATCTACTCTCTTCCAGAAATGTGAAAATAACAGCAGTGTTTCCCGTAAAGGAAATGTTGACTCAAAGGCAGTGGGTAATTCTGCTTTGCTTGCAATCTTGCTTGGCGATTCAATACCCCCAGTCACGCTAAGCAAGGCCCAACTCCTGTTTGCGAATGCCTTCTACCCACCAGAACTTTTGCCTGAAGCAGCCACGGTATGGGAGAAAGAGCAATGGGCACCAGAAAATGTGAACTTGATCCCAGCTTCCCCAACAAAGTAAGTTATCTTTCCCTCACCCCATACCCAGCAGATGACTTGCAAGGAAGAAGGTGGAGGGGGGGGGGGGGGGGGGGAATCCTTGTTAGATAACAGGAGTTCTGTTTACTTATTGCTTTTGCTTTCAAGCAAAACATTTTCTCTATTGAATCTACGTGATACACAAATGAGCCATCATAACCCAACCACGCCATGCCTGCAGCATCATTTAAATACCTAAATATGCTTGGCGTGCCTTCTCCACGTGCTATTGGAAAATTCACATTCTTCACATTTGCTGCTTGGGGCAGCCCTAAGGGGTAAATTGGCTTGTGGCTGTTGGTTATTTTGTGTTCCTTTGTCAGATTAGGAAATTGAAATTTAGGAAGTGAAAACCTCATGTCCACAGTTATATGCTCAGTGAAAGACCTGCAGACCCAAGTTAGGGGACACTTTGCTAGATTGCT
>PVJH01012406.1:0-64390 GCA_004026705.1 Nesogale talazaci
CTGCAATCCTTGATTTTCATCATGAAATGTTCAAGTTCTATTCTCTTTCAGCAAGTAAAGTTGTGCCATCTGCCTATTGCAGGTTGTTAATAAGTCTTCCTCCAATTCTGTTGTTCCATTTTTCTTTATACATATATGAAATAATAATCAGGTAAACTGGATTATATGATGAAGAATGTGACATCAAAATTATATGAAGGCTTATTAACAACCTGCAATAAGCACATGACACAACCTTGCTTGTTGAAAGGAGGAATTGAAGCACTTGCTCATAAAGATAAGGATTGCAACATTCATATGGATTAAGACTCAGTGTAAAGAAGTGTAAAAATCTTTACAACTGGACTAATAAGTAACACTTTGATAAATGGAGAAAAGATTGGAGTTATTAAAGATTTACCCTTGCTTGGTTTCACAATCATTGCTCATTTGAGCATCAGTCATGACATCAAAGTACAGGTTGCCTTAGGTAATTATCATGCCCCAGACCTCTTTATGGTACTAGAAAGCCAGGGTGTTACTTTAAAGACTAAGGTGCATCAGACTCAAGCTGTGGTATATTCCATTGCCTCATACACATGTGAAAGTTGGACATTGAATAGGAAGACTAAAGAAGAATTAATGCATTTGAATTATGGTGCTGGAGAAGATTGTTGAAAGTATCAGAGGTGGCTAAAAGGACACACTGACCTTTCAAATACAAAGTATGACCAGAGGGCCCATTATAGGCAAAGATGGTGAAACTTAGACTGAACAACTTTGGGCATGATGTTGGGAGAAGACAAGACTGGAGTGGGACATCATATTTGGTAAAGCAGGTGGCCAGCAAAAAAGAGGAAAGCCCTCAATGAAGACATATCGACCAAGTGACCGTAGCAGTGAGGACAAGCAAAGGAAGCACTTTAACAATAGTTCAGGACTAGGCTGTATTACCCTCTCTTGAGCATGAGGAGTCTATGGGAGAACTGACTCAATGGCACTTAAGAACAATGACATGTGAGGGTTGCCATTCACGTATTATTTTACAATGCATTTGCAGCACTTTCAGATTACTGACATTCCATTAGCAGCAGATAATTGTTCTCCCTATGCCACTGCCTTTCCTCTTGATTAATCCATTAAAGAGTATTAAGTGCACATATATTTTAATCAGCTCAGGAAATAATGGATCTATGTGGTGGTAACCGACTACCAAATGAGAAAGCAGAAGAAGCTGCGCCCACTATAAAATTCATTGAGATTTTTGATTGCTTGTTTGCTTACTACTTTATTTTATTTTCCGAACTGATGAGGGTAAATGCTTCCTGTAAACTCAGGTCTGTAAGGGCCTTGCACATCGTAGTTGAAATGTACATTTCAATGTTTATGTAGGAAAGGAAGTGGTTGCAAGGTTTAGAGCACAATATAAACAGGAAGCATACTGCTTTAGTTATAATTATTATTAAAGACTACTTAGCTTGGTATTTTGCATCTCACATGCTCAATAAGCACTTAAAGTTCTTATCCTCTTCTAAATCACCATCAAAGGTGGGAGACCAGGTTAATAGTCTTTTTATTAAAAATATACTACTTATAATTTAAGTTTATTAAGATATTTACTTTCAGATAAATGGAAAAAATGAATGTCCTTAAAGCCATAAATATGTTTCCTCAGTCAACTGATCTTAAGGAATTCCCCATGAAGCCATAGTTGCAGACTCCTTGCTGTGTCAGGATTGGAAATTATCTGTATTTAGGCAACTTCTGTGTGTGGCTTGTTTGTACTTTCAGGCCCTTCTCTAGCCCAGTCTTTTATAGATTACTTCCATTTAGTGATGGAATGCTGCAGTGCACATCCTTTTTTGTGACTCAGTGAGTCAGAAAATACCAGGTTCATGATAGGCAGTTCAGGCCATGTGATGACTTGGGGATCCATGTTTAGGTATTCAGATTCCACTCATGCCCAGTAACAGACCAAAAGCTATTTTTTTGCAGAGGATGAGAGATGTATTTTTCCTCCAAAAATACTAAGTGTCTTCCTTGTGATTCACCAGTAGAGATATGCCAATGGCTCCAAATTACACCTCTCTCTGCCGCTAACCCCTCAAGCACCGTTCAATCAGCTGGATTGTACATATGGACCAATTAGAAGAACACCTTGTGTGGCAGCCTGAACCTGTTACAGAGCTTTTCTTAACCTGGGGCCCAATCAATACTGAAAACTTTGAGAGTAAATAGGCCCAAGTACACATCCAAGTGAAGGATATTATTCCTCAAAAATCCAAAGAGGCCTTGTGTTAGTCTGGGTAGACTAGAGAAACAAATTCATAGACATGTATATGGATATAAGGAAAAAGCTTATAAGAGGGATAGGATATTAAGAAAGCATCCCAACTCAGTTCAGTTCAAAGTCATAAGTCTGATATTAGTCCATATGCCCGATACCAGTCTATAACGTCTCCTTCCAACCCATGAAGTCACAGGCCAGTGGGTGCAGAATCCTCGTGCTGCCAGGGGTCTTCCCTGGCTCCTCACTTCCAGGCCTCAGGGTCCATCAACAGCTTCCAATGGTGGTAGAGGCAACTCAGCGCTGGCGGGAGTCTCCACGTGGCTTCTCCAGCTTCAGAGGTCTGGTTCCATCAGGGTAAAGCCGTGTGACTTCTCCTCCGGCTCCTCCAGCTCCTCGGCCACTGCCATCTTGTCTTCTCTGTAGTTTGTTGTCTCTGAGATTAACTCCCAACAACTGGGGAGAAAGCTTCTCATCTCCACAAGGGAAATATCATGAGATTTCCCAGAGGTCTCAGGAAAAAGCCATGCCCACACAGAGGCCTCGTTGGCTACTCGATGGCTATCTCAGATTAATAGACTCCACCCCTACATCTCAATGATGAAATTAACATAAGCACATGACTGTCACAAGCCAGCTTGACTTTGTGCCCACTTTTTCATTGTGGGAGTGATGGGATACAATAACTTAGGGTTCATTTTAGTAGGAGTACCTATACACGTCCCACCCAACTGTACCCTTAGAAATATCACTGAGTGCTCACTTTGATAACACATACACGAAAATTGGAACAATGCAGAGAAGATTAGCATGGCCTCTGCGCAAGGATGACATGCAAATTTGTGAAACATTTCATATTTTAAAAATAAAAAGAAGAAAAAAAAGAAATATCACTGAGATGGAAGGCTCCTAGGGTTTTATCTCTAGCATTGACTGAGAGAGATTCTTTAGAATATAATGATTTAGGTTCTCAGGAACCCTTCTCCCACCCTTCACCACCATTTTTGCCTCTAAACCTATTATCAGATATATGTCACAGAGAGTCCCCAAAGGTGAAGTCCAGCTGGCGACCCAGGAAAAAGTACACAATTTACCTAAAGAAACTCATATGTACAGACAGAAAAATCGAGAATATGTGTGGAATGGCTGTTAAAGATGTGGAATAATGATATGAAGAACATATGCTTGGATCAGTTTGAGTGTGTATATATGAGTCCACTAAGTACAGATTCTTCATTCAGTGTTCTATTGAGAGATGTTAGGAAAGGATCTTATCATCTATTGTCTTGGTGTTTGGAAGCATGGGCTGTGAGATAACATACACTTAGTCAAGTTGAAGCCCCGGACCTACATTGATGGACCATAGAAGAAGCCATCCAAAGGCTTGGGGAAGTTAGGATTTGTTTTTGTTTGGTTCCAGAATATTTTATTTTATTTTATTTTATTTTAAATTTAAAACTAGAACTTTCTTGCACCCCAAAAGGCTCCTTTGTAAGAGATACAAAGGACTCTCACACTGCAAATAGTTCCTTCAGACATTTTGATAAGTGTAAATGAATTTTTTAATCTTCCGGTAGATTCATAATGCCCCACAGATGTGTCTCAGGCTAAGAAAATTACATCGCCTTCTATAAGAGGCATGCTGTCCACTAGCAGCTCTATATTGCTTCCAGTGCCTAAAGTGCTATTCCCAGCTGCCTTTCTAATCCTTCCCTGAGTGCTGTTATGTTGTAAACTTCAAGCTAGGAGAGCTTCTCTTATTATAGAGGCTGTTCAGGAGCGTCTTACTTCTGACAAACCCCACTGCTTATGACTTGAGACTTGAATGAGAAAACAGTCATT
The DNA here is from genome assembly GCA_004026705.1 of Nesogale talazaci. Lineage (NCBI taxonomy): Eukaryota > Metazoa > Chordata > Mammalia > Afrosoricida > Tenrecidae > Nesogale > Nesogale talazaci. The sequence continues at coordinate 4,109 of PVJH01012406.1, forward strand.
GAGTCACTTTAAAGGTAACTTGTCAGAAGGCAAGTTTTCCTGGGAGGTAAAAGAGAAAGAAATAAAGAAAGAGGGAGGGGGTATACAGAGAAGAAACTTATTTACTGTACATGTTACAGGAAAAATATACTTTTCACCTAGAAAACTCTGGTTTTATAAAGAAATGTCAACTGAGGCATGTTCTTTGACAATATTTGTTCTGAAGAAGCCGAAAGGCAGATAGAAACTGGAAGAGTTCAATTTGAACATTGCTCAGTGGTACAAGTCAAAACATCTCTCTTATGAATCATGTCTTACCATAAACTCTGATAGCAACAGCAGAGCTTCAAATGAGGTACAATCCTGTAGGTTAACTATATGACTTGAAAAAGCATAGTTACAAACAATAAGACATTATCATGAGTACATTTGCTATTTTACTTTATCCCTATTATAAAATACATATGCAAGATACTTAAAACATTCCACTTTGCAAGAACCCTTTGAAGACTGCTCTTAGATTCATATATTGAGGTTGAGAGAATTTGTCAATCGATACATGTGTCTAATATATTTAGTGTATATATTGAATGTTGTTGGGTGCCACTGAATCAATTCGAACTCATAGAGCCCTATGTACAGTAGAGCAAAACCCTCCCACTCCTGTGCCATCTCACAATTGTTACATTCGAACTCATCTCAGCAGCCACTGTCAAAAGAACTAGTCAAAGTTCTTGCCTTATTTTTTGCAAAATATACATGTGCATACTTATTTATTATAGTAATATGATTGTACTAAATATAATATGTGCTATATTTTAGTAAATAACACATATATAAAATGACTATATATTATATAGTAAATATATTTATTCATAGGAAAGATTCAAAAATGGATGTTTAGAGACTATTTTTGGCAGGTAGATGTTATTTTAACATTATATATTTATGTACTATTTACATGCACTCATGTCCATATTGTTTGTACCTGTATATTCAATATTTATATTTTAATGGGGTACAGCTAAACGAATCACATTTAAAGTGTTATCAGATTCACGTTTTCATTCAGGCATCAGGCATTTTACTTCAATGCTTTGCCTTTCAATTTCTTTTTCTCATTATAAAATGTATTTATTTGAGTTCTTTCATTTTAACAAGTATTCACTTCAGAGAGTTTTTCTGGAATGAATTTTCTGGAGGAAGGTCATTCATCATATTAAGTACTGTCTCTCAAACTAAAAAGGAAATTGGTAGATAATAAACATTCTCAATGCACTCTTATTTTGTGCAAGTGTAGTCTTTAAAATAAGACAGATGCTGTTTAAGTAGTATGTAGTGCATTGCCTAAAATATGTGTCGATTTAGTGCACTATTTTTTGAAATGCTTTTTAAATGGCTGTCTTTCTTAGTACACTATATAAAGCACTTACAAAATGTGAAACAGCCCATTTTTAAATATAATCAGAAATGTTATTTTTCTTACAACCTAATACCTAGCACAGATACAGTCTAGTTTAATAAATCCCTCCATGAAAAGATAAATTTGTAAATATCTATATAATATTTTAAATGCCTATTTTCTTTAAACGGTGTAAATATATGTGGAGACAGAAAGTTTCTTCTCCACCCCTCAGCCTTCATACAACTTGATGGAGAATGGCCTGGGAAACAATTAGTGAATGCAAAAATAGTGAAGGATATTGTTGCAGTTGAGAGAGTCTTGTGAAGATGAGGAGCATGGTAGAAGAATCAAGAAACTTTTGAGCATGGTTTCCTGTTTAATTTTATTGTAGATATAAAGAAAAAAACACTAAGTTTTAAGCAAGGAAACATCACTCTGAGATTTAAATTTTCAAAAATTACAATAATGTAGAAAAATTTTGCAGTATTCCAGAAGACTATAATAACATTTGCAGTCTTGGTTTTTGTTTCCATTTCCCAGTACAGCTCTACAAGTCATGATATACTTAGTAATTACTTAATAACTGTTTTCATAATTATTCATTTCAACATAGTTATGTAATCAGTAGACAAAAAGACAACCTTAACCCTAATATTGCTGGTATTCTATTCCTTGAAGGTAAGATTTAAAACATTGATAGCTTACTTCTAAGTGAGCAAGTACATTTTAATCATCTATATTTCCCTTTCTGGTAGTAAAATTCTACTAACAGGCCTTGGCCCACATTGTCCCAAAGACAAGCATTCATCTCAGGGGCAGCAAAGCAGTCCCTTTATACTCACTGAAGCAGCATGATTGGTAAATATGCTCTTCCAGCACTTTGATAATAGTTCACAGAGGACTTAATATGCTCAAAATGTACTTTGTTTAAAGGGAGACATTAGTAGTATGTTATAAAAGTTTCTAAAAACCTGAGCAGATTGGAGACACAATTAAAATAAAATGATGAGCATGTCTTCCACTAGTCATTATGAAGGCCTGTCTTTAAAAAGACAGATTTATTTTAAAGGTTAATATTTGACTAAATGCTTTAAAATGTTGATGGGTTTCCTTGAGAAACAGAGAGCATCTATGGTGAAGTAATACCTTCTTTCTTCCTAGGGTTTTTTTTATGTATTAAGTTCTGTTTCCACGCTGCACTCATTTTTAATCACATTTCATTGTTTGGAGAATAAAGCTCTAATCCATCCACACATACATTTTACAGCATCAGTATTTGATAGGCATTCCTTCTTTTAGGCTATACAGGGACACGCACCCATACACAAGTGCACATACAGTGCTGCAGAGTCTTCCATGTATTTTGAAAAGGTATCTACTAATGATGGCCACCAACTTTGGTGTCAGTCAGAAACTTGATGACAGCTGCCTCAGCGGCCCCATGCCATTCCCTGTGCCACACAGACTGTCCTTTACTCTCTTCCTTGCCCCTGTGGCCTTTGTCTCAGTCTTCAGTTCGCTCCAGTAGACAGCTTGTACAAAGTTTCAGTCTCTCAAACTTTCACTTTTGCCTTGCAACAAGAACAAAATACGAGTGGCCATTCGATTCTTGGGAACAAAAGTGTAAGGGAAGTCTCAGATGATTATGATAAATAGAACATGAGTAAAAACAACAGAAACACAATCCAGCAATGCTTACAATGTGTTAACAGGTCCCTGCTATTAACCCATGATCTATTGAAAATTGATAAATGCTAAAATACATTTTTAATGAAGCTGTCACTTAAAACATCAATCCTATTGAATACCTGCCCTGTGGATGCTCAGTCTGAATTAGATCAGTAAACCAGATCACTACTTCATAGAAAGGCTACATTTTAATGGTCGCTATGTATTCAAAATATACAATGCTAATGTAATATGGCAAATGGTATAATGAAAAGCTATAGAATACTTGATTTCATTAGTTTTCTGTGGCCCCTTAGAAAGCCATCTTATTCATTTTGGGGAAAGGCTTCCTATAGTGTTGTCTCATTCTTATGGTTCAGTATTTAACTACTCACCAAAGTCAGGCAATTTGAACACACAACAATTTCATGAAAGAAAGTTGTGGTATTATCTTTCATAAATATTTAAATTGATGGAAACCCACTGGGGCATGTATTAACGTGAAATTATTGGTATTGCACTTTTTTGGCATGGTCTTTGTAACGCCCACTAAATGACAGGGTGAGAATTTGCATATTAGATGTAGGACAAGCTAAGGATGGAAATTGCCAGTTTTGCCACTCTCTGGATGTAAGGGAACCATTCAAGACACAGACACAGGAATCGCAAGACAGTTTAAAGAGAAGAGCCGTTAGCTCAGGCACGAGAGGCTACAGCACCAAGACAAGAGGCAGCATGGCAGAAGAGAAGCCAAAGTGCACAAGGCTGAGCCGGAAGCCCGCTTCCTACGCATGGGATGAGCAGAGGCAAAGAGACTGTGCAGCTAAGAGCACACACCAGAGAAAAGATGCCTGGCAGCCTGGGTGAGAAATGGTACTGAGGACACTCGTATCCTGAACACGTGTGTGTATGTGTGTTTGGTTTTCACTTTTTATTTTAATAAATGGAGGCTCTTACAGCTCTTATACCAATCCATACATCAATTGTATCAAGCACATCTGTACAAATACTACCATCATCATTTCCAAAACATTTTCTTTCTACTTGAGCCCGTGATATAAGCTCCTCTTTTTTCCTGTCTCTCTCCCACCTCACCTTCATGAATTCTTAATAATTGATCAGTTATTTTTGCTTCCATATTTTTTTGGGGGGGCATCACTGTCCTCTGGTGGTCATGGGAGGTACCCAGCGCTGCTCCTGAGAGCCGCCTCTAGATTTGAACACCGCCAAGCCCGCAGGCTGCAGTACTGCACTCAACCACGTACGCCACCGGGGCTCAGCCCTTGCTTCCACATTTTACACAGTCTGCTCTTTCACTTCATCCAAGTTTCTGTTGTCTTTCACTTTTTGTAACTTATTAGCTTACCTAAGATTATATTATTTTTTTGATTCAATAAAAGTAGTTCATACACAGTAGGTACTCTTAGATAACACAAAACCATATACGTATACCCATTTTTCACTTAATATAATGAGTTCAAAATTCAAGTCATTATACAAAAACATGAAAAGTTGGAGGAAGGCTACATGAAATCACAAAATGGGGAATGATTCCATCATTGAATATTTGCAAACTATCTCATTACATGACAGTCGTAGTACATCATTATGTAACTACCAAGTCACTGATGATAATCATGAACCAGCCATCTTGACGCATAACCTTAAACATCACTGCCATTGTTACTTGTGCCGAACACCTTGGCATTCTCTACGGCTAAACATACATTGTTCACATGTAGAATAATTGGATAGCAGAATTTTTACTATTAATATTAATATGAAATATAAGACAAAATAGTTAATAAGTAAAGATTAGGTATATTTGAAAATTGCTACCATAAAATTATGTATAGTTTTTCCCTAAATTAATTATAAATATATTCAGAGAAATAAGGGCTCCAGGGTAGTGTTCAAAGGTGGAAATAATTTTTGTTCTCCTCTGCACTGTGTAATAAGAGCCAATCCCCTATTATTGAGTGATAGGCCTATGTGCCCCATGGTTATGGTACAAGAGTTGACATGGCTCAAAAGACAATGAAGTTGAAAAGGATATGCAGCATTTTCCTGTTAATGTGACAGCCGCATGACATCTTTAAAATATGGACTCATCGTGCCATACACAAACCATGCAACAAACAACATGTCAAATAGATCTCGAGAGTGCTTAAGTTGTTGGTATTTAGAACCAAAATCTTAATTTGTGTGGTCTCCCAAATATTAGGTGATTGGTCTATTTAGGACTGAACATGTAGGACCCAGAGGACAAACACGTGGGATAGAGCCTGCCTGCATGCACTGAAGGACTTGGAGAATGAGCAACAAAGCAAAACAAAATGAGGGCCTGAAAATAAAGTCAAGCAACAGAGTGAAACCACAGGAAGATGAAGAGGCTTCAGTGAAGCGAAATGGAGTCTTTTGACCTTAATGAGTGCAGATTGTATGGGGAAAGGTAACTAGGCTGACAATTTTGTTTATCACGAAAACAGAATGAAGGTTATGGAACTGAGGGTACTATTTACAGGCAACCAGTCACTACCCAGATTATACGGGGCTTATACTAACATTCTTCTGCTCCCAGGAGTCTGAACAACATTTTCTACAAGAAGCATGATATCACTTTGACATGAATCTCTTTCTTGTAGAAATTCAAAGATGTTTTGGTCTCATTGTAAATATATTCACAGTTGTGTTTCTAACAACACATGCTGCTAGAGCAATCAATAGCCATAGACTTCATGTCAACAATTCTCACATAGATATAGTGGTAGTGCTCAAGATAGGTGTTTGCGGGTGTTGTTGTGTCGTGGTTGTGACTCATGACAACACATCAAGTGAGCGAAGCAGAGCAGCTCCCTAAGGTTTTCAAAGCAGATCACTAGTTGTCTTCCAAGGTGCCCCTGGCAGAGTGCTCACCACCACCAGCTGGGCCAGCAGTCTAACACTGTATGTCCACCAGGAACTCCTTTGCTGCTTGGGAGACGGATAATTTGCTATTGCCTACATTTTTTATCTATCAGCAGACTACATGTATAATAGAATTAATAAGACCACACTATTTTTTTGCTATTCTATGTGTTCCATTAAAGATTTATATTTGAATATTGAGGCTTTATATTCTAGAGTGACTTGTTTTCAGAAATTCAACCAAAAAATGACCTAAAGAAATGAAAATGTAATCATAGTTCCTCAATTATGGTGATTCTGAAAATATATTTGTTTTATAAATTATAAACCTGATGGATTACATAACTCGTTTATGTATTATTGTACCAGACTGTACAATTGGGATACATTCTTCTCAATGAAGAGTTTATCACAGACAGAAGAGTTTAAGGGTTTGTGTTACACAGGGAGTAGGTGTTAGAATCACAATGCTACCACTTTTCTGCTAAGTAGCATGAAGTATTTTTTTCTTGCAAACAAACCAGGTGATAATTTGTAAACTTTACACCTATATTGTCACTCGCAATACTATTTGCCACCTGATTAAGTGCTAGTATGTTATCAGTTTGTATATTACTCTCTGGTTTGTATAGAATGATTATATTTTTGGTTTCTCTTGCACTAGTAACAAAATTCTGTAAAAATTGTAATATAGCACATCAGGAAATATCCACATATGCATACACATATTCTAAATAGATTTTTGTTATTTTAAATAAACACTAAATTTAGGTGCTCTCACTGTTTAATTAGATTGGCCTGACAAATATTCACAAAGGAGATTCACAACTTCTATCAAGTGTCTGAAAATGATTGGGAGTATTTATTACACAGGAAAATTTTGCATTTGGGGTTTATTTCCTAAAACATTGTCACTTCAATTTTACTTTTTTATTTTTTTTTTTCAGGCATCACTGCCCTCAGGTGGTGGGAGTAGGAGGCCCAGCCTGTTGCTCCTGGGAGCCGGAATTGAACCTCCATCCCAGTGGGCCGCAGTCCCACGCACAACCACTACGCCACCGGGGCTCAGCTCAATTTTACTTTTAAGATTTATATTTTTTCCCATTTTTTGAAAGAGCTGAATAGTAATTGGATTACATATGTCATATGTTAGACCACTACTATTTAAGCCTGGAGTGGACAAAAGGAACATTTATATTTCTTTTTTATGGTAGAATAAGCAATGTTAACATTTTATTAGATAAATATGGTTAACTCTATCAATATATTCTAAATCAAACCGTATTCAATATCGCAAGTGTCCTAAAACTAAATTCACTGCCATCATTCAATGTCAACTCACAGCGACCCTCTGGGACGGCGGAGAACTGCCCCTGGGATTTTTCAAGACAAACTCTTGAAAAGAGCAGAAAGCTTTGTCTTTCCCCCACAGAGCAGCTGGTGGTTTTGAACCGATGACCTTGGAGTTAGCAGCAAACTCCTAGCCACTATTCTACCAGGACTCCTTTAAATATCCTTAGGTAAAATAATTTTTTGGTGCATCCCTCAATGCAAATACTTGACTTATTTTTAAGGAATGAATTGTCTTTCTCAATTCTAATGTTACTGTGGCAAGAATTCAAGTTCTTGTCTTAGCAAGAGGAGCCCTGGTGGTGTCATGGTTGCATTTCGGGTGCTATGTTTATGCTCCTCAATTTGACTCCACCCACTGCTCCACGGAGAAAGCTGGCTTTCTACTCCCAGTCAGTCTCAGACGTGTCTATGAACAGTTACAGTCCCAGAAACCCACAAGGGGTCGCTGTTAAGCCAGCCTTGACTTGATAGCAGTGAGTTTGGTTCGGTTTTGGTCTTATCAAGAGAATGACTTTTGAGAAAAATCCCCACTCACCAGCATGGTCGGCCTCAGCATTTCTTGCATCCCTCCCCTCACCAGGTCCCCCTCACACCCCACACCCATCCCTACGTAAAATCTATTTCTGAGAGTTCCAGGAGCACAACTTTCTTGGAAATTCCCATTGACCAGCAAGGTGTTCTGGGAAACTTAGTCCCACAATTTTCCCATGGGCTCAACGCATGTCCTGTCCAATCTCTACCTCTGTTCCTTTGCTCAGTCTCATTCCCTGCTTGATTGATTTCATGCATATAATTCTTAGGGGATCAAGGACAGAAGTCTCTCCTTCTGCAGCTGTTTTCTGCTTATAACAGCATCACCCTGCGTTTATGAGGGAAGATTTCTCCAACGCTATTAAGAGGAACACTATCTTTTTCTTGTTTGTTTTTTTAAGCTGGAGATGCTTGACTTGAGGTTGTACGTCATTCTGAGGCACAACCCTGTTCAAGATATGAAGTCTAGATTTCCACAAGATCAGCTGGGTCGGGTAGTCCAGAAAATTCTGCAACAGTCACACCCAAGCTTGTTCTGGGGGAAATTCTCAAAGTCAATTGAGACAAAAGAAAAGAAGGGAGAGAAACAGATGGATACCTCATCAATGCTGTTTTCCCAAGAAAAATACAAGGCCCAAAGCACATATTACATGTTTCTCCCAGCTTTATTTAACTCAACCCTTTTAAATGTGAGCTTTATTATAAAAAGTTAAGAAGATTTTGGTGGGGGTAGTAGCCCGAAATGAGAAGCCAAGGAGAGATAACTCCTTTTTTCTACTAGTTCTGTCTCTAGGGATACGTTCAGTCCAAATTTTCTAATTCACGGGAATGTACAACTACATCATTTTCTCCCTTTCAGATGGAATACCTTGGGAGAATTTTCCACATCCTGCATCGTTAGTGTTTGGAACTGTTCAAAAATTTGAATAATAGTTCTATTGACTGAGTTTCCTTCTGTGAAGATAGATATTATGCTATTACAGACAAAGTATTTCAAGAAAAATATTCATGTTATTTGATTGCTTATTTTTGAATTTCCAATACCTCTTCCCATCAACACCTCATGATCTCACAAGCATGGACAAGGTGGAGACCCCAAAGCCACCTGTAAGATAATTGGACCATCCCCTCACAAATGGGCCACCCAGAAAGGTTGACATATTCAGTATAGCACTGATGAAACACATAACTATCCTCTGGTTATTTAATATTCCCCCCCCCTTGCTATTCTGGTCTTTGTTTTTCCTCATTAATCTCATTACACATGTATGTATAATTAAGTTCATTCAATGCATGAGTGTCAAGATAGATAACCCTTCTGAAACATTAATTGGAGTAATGATTCCCTGAGGGTACCAGAAGAGAGTGGGGGGGGGGGAGGGAAGAAAGAGGAAGCTGATTGCAATGATGAGAGTATAAACCCACTGAAAGGGAATGAATAACAGATTTGTGGGTGGGTGGATTCATTGGATGGTGTAAGATATGGAAAAATAGCAGTAAAATACATATAATAATAAGCGATCCCAGAGGGAGAGATGGGATAAAGGGGAGCTGATAGCAAAGAGTCCAAGAAGAAAGAAAATGTTTGAAAATGACAGTGCAAGCAGTTGTGCAATTATGCTTGATCTAATTAAATTGGGGAAGGCTATAATATCTGTAAGAGCTCCTAATAAAACGATCAATAGAAAAGGAAAAATCTTAAAATAATATTTTAGGACAATTCCTTTTGAATCTGCCCATATTGGATTGTCATAGGTCAAAATTAATTCAATGGCAACTAGCAAAAAAACAAGAAAATTTAAAGTTGTATAATAACTCAGATATATTTCAGAATACTACTCCAGAAATAACTTTCATATTTGAAGAATAATTTCAGAGAGATGAAAGTTGAGGTTTCATAGATTATAGATTTTCTCAAAATCAATCTCATGGAAGGGAAGGGAATTGAATGCTAATGCAAATAGGCAAGCTGGAGGAACAGAAGCTCCTATTTTGAAAATCCACGAGCATATTCAAAAGTGTGAATTATGTTCATCAATTCAACAACAAAAGATACACACCAGTACCTTCTGAGTACTAGACTCTGTGCTCGGTGCAAGCGGACATGTCTTGATGATGGTTCCTATTGAAAGTGCCTCCACTGGAGCGCTTTGTATTATATTTCTCTGCTATGGTTCCCAAGCCATCAGTAAAATCTTGTTAAACATTCCAACCTGCTTTCACAGATTTCTGTGGGGAACTGAAAAGCAGGCATTATGCCCAAGTTTAAAATGAAAAAGTTTGGGCCAGCAAGAGCCACCTGAGGGAAGTTAGTCTTTGGAGAGAGGGTGTTATGACATGATACAGAACACAGGCTGCACTGGAAATGAGGGAGAACAGAGTTTTAGAGCCATGTGGATGATTACTGTCACAAGCAATGATCAAAGCAGATGATGTGAAATTCTACAGATCACCAGAAAGTCTAAAGGAGAGACTTCTGGTAAAAACTCGAAAATTATGTATTCAAGTGGAATTTGAGCTGTGGCTGGGTAGTAAAAGAAAGATGCATGTAGTCTATTCATTCTAGATTATTTAGCTAGCATGTCATCAATTTAAATAGTAATGATATGTATGATCATTTCACAGAATATATAGTAAATATAGATGTATTGATTAACCTTAGTGAGGTTTCAAGAAACAGATGTAGCACTAGAAGTACTCACTTATTTATGCAAAAAATTAGAAGGATAGCTAGCCAACCTACTGGAAGAAATCTTTATTTGTGTGCTCCAAAAAAGTGTGGCCCACCCAAATATGGAAATTATTGAACAAAATCATTAATATAAAACACCAGGGAGGGCTGAGTCCCAGTGGCATAGTTGTTGTGTGTGGGACTGTGGTCCACTGTGATGGAGGTTCAATTCCAGCAGCAGCTCCACAGGAGCAAAGGTTGGACCTCCTACTCCCACCACCAGAGGGCAGTGATGCCCACCCCCCAAAAAAAAACAATACCAGGGAGAGAGTGCTGAAGATAATTCAACGATGTTTGACACAGTGCATCAAAATGTAACTGACAGAAATTCAAGACAGCTCTCATAGATCATGTGAAACCAGGTAGTTCATTTATGATATCAGGAGAATCTTAGTAAAAGCAGAAAATACCAAAAATATGGTTGCTATTGTTAACTGTCGTCCAGGTGACTCCAAAAAATAGTGTCACAATGCACACAGAATCAAACACTGCCTGATTCAGTCCCCTCATCACAATTGCACCTATGCCTGAGGCCACTGATGTTTCAATGCATCTCCTAGTGGGTCTTCCCTTTGTCCCTCCACTTTAACAAGCATGATGTCTGTCTCTCAGGACTGGTCCCTCCTGACTATAAGTTCAAAGAATGCAAGATGAACTTTTGCAATTTAAGAGCAATCTGGATTTACTTTTTGCCAATACAGATAGGTTCATCCTTTTAACAGTCCGTGTACTTTCCATATTCTTCAACACCACAATGATCCTGCTTATTCAATGTCCAACCCTCACATGCATATGATGCAATGAGAAATACCATACCTTGGTCAGGAGCACTTTAGTCCTGAAAGAAACATCTTTGCTATTCAATACTCTACAGAAATCTTGCACTGCATACTTACCTATTGCAATACGTCTTTTGATCTCTCCACTGCTGCTTCCATGAGCAATGATTGTGGATTCAAGACAAAATATTTGACAACTTAGACTTTCTCTCCCTTTAACATGATGTTACACATTAGTTAAGTTGTGGAGATTTTAATCTTCCTTATATTGAGTTATAATCCATACTTAAGACTACAATTAATGATCTTCATCAGTATGGCCACAATGTGCTATGTCCATTTCATGATTGAGATGTAGGGGTGGATTCTAGCCTGTGAATCTGGAGATAGCCATGGAGTAGCCAATGAAGCTTCTGTGTGGGCATGGCTTTCTCTTAAGACTTCTTGGAAATCTCACAGTATTTCGTAATTGAAAAACAGAGACTTCTCACTCATTCTCTGGGAGTCAGTGTCCGAAACAACAAAACTAAAGGACAAGACAAGATGGCAGTGTCCGAGGAGCTGGAGGAGAAGCCAAACGGCCTTGCTCTGATGGAGCCAGACCTCTGGAGCTGCTTCTACCACCACTGAATGCTGTTGATGGACCCTGAACCCTGGAAGAGTTGGACCCTGAGCCTTGGGGAGTTCCCTGCCAGTGACAGGATTCTGCACCCACTGACCTGTGACTTCGTGAGTCAGAGGGAGACATTGGAAACTGGAGTCGAGCATGTGGCCTAGTATCGGACTTGTAAGTTTGGACTGGGCTGGGTTGCATGTCTATGAATTTGTTTCTCTAGTTTACCCAGACTAACACAATCAGCAAGTAACTCAATCCCAACCCATTTTCAGCAAGCAAGATTGTGTCATCTGTATACAGCGGGTTGTTAATAAGCCTTCCCCCAATACTCATGCAGCATTCTTCATATAATCAATTTCTCTGCTTATTTGTTCAGTATACAGACTGAACAAGTATGTGGGAAGATACAACTGTGACACATACCTTTCCTTATATGAAACTATGCTGTATTGCCTCGTTCTGTTCACACAACTGCCTTTTGAAACACATACAAGGTCATAATGAGCACAACACAGAGTTCCAGAAGTCACTTTCTTCTCAAAATTATCCAGTTTATTATGGTCAAAGCAGTCAAATGTCCTTGCATAGTCAATGAAGCACAATAAATATCTTTCTGGCATTTTCTGTTTTGAGCTAAGATACGTCTGATATCAACAATGATATCAATTGTTCCTCATCCTCTTCTGAATTCAGCCTTAACTGCTGCAACTTTTGTTTGACGATCTTAAGCAGAATTTTGCTTACATGTGACATCAATGATATTGTTTAGTCCTTTCTCATACAGAAATGCTGGGTCATCTTTCATCTTCTCTTGATGCTTCTTGCATAATTTAATATATTTTCTATAGAGTCTTTCTAAATTGAAATTTAAGGGTTGAATGTTTCAGGAGTTCTTTCAGTTCCAGATATGCTGATAGTGTTCTTCCCTTTGGGTTCTCTGATTCTATGTCCTTCTGAATTTTTAAAATAATACGTGTCTTTGTCTCCTTGAGCTGCCCTTTAAAATTTTAGTTTCTCCTCCTTGACTCCATTCTTTCTTCCAACAGCTTTAATGATTATGGTTAAGAGCAAGTTGCAGTATCCCTTCTGACATCCACTTGATCTTTCCTTTCTGTCCTGTATTTTTAATTACCTTTTTCTTCATGGCTGATTGTCTTGATATCCTTCCACAGCTGAACAGGTCTTCTTTTATTAGTGTTCAGTGCAAAAAAAATCTGCCCTTGAGATGTTCTTGAAACTCAGGTAGTTTAGACTCAAAGTCATAGTTTGGCTCCTGTGTGCTTGTTTTAATTTTATTCAGCTTTCTCCTGAACTTACATATGAGCGATTCATGGTTTGTTCCACAGTTCATGCCAGTATGATTTTAGCTGCTGATATTGAGCTTCTTAAATATATGTTCCACGGATGTAGTCTAATTGACTTCTGTACATTTCATCTGGGGAAGTTCATGTGTATAGTCACATTTTGTGTTGTTTAAATATAGGATATGAAAAAGTTGTTGGTTTTGCAAATGTCTGTCATGGTATGTCCAGTTTAATTTCTATCAACAAGTCCACAATTTCCAACTACTGTTTCTCTTTTTTTCAACCTTGCACTTCAATCACCAATAACTATCAATGAATCTTGATTGCATGTTTTGTCAATATTTGACTGAAGTTATTGCTAGAGTTCTTCAATTTCTTCATAACTACATTTTATGATAAGTGCATAAATTGGAATAGTATTTTTATTGATTGAAATTCCTTAAAAGTATATATAAAAATCCTATCGCAGATAGTATTTAGCAAGACCCATTTTTTATAACAAATGCCGTGTCATTCATCTTGATTGTGTTATTCCTGGTGTAGTAGATCAGATGATTTTCTGATTTAAAGGGATCAGTACCAGTTCATTTCAGCTTACTACTGCTTAAGATGTTGATCTTCATGCATTCAAAAAATATGAAAAGAATGGTCAATTTTTACTCCAATAGAGTTAAATTCAGAGAACAATAGTGATCTGAAATCAATGGTGAGGAGGATGCCTGGTGGGACTGTTTCTGAGAGTAATTGCTGAAACATGAACGAAAGCTGAACATGAGAGTGGAACAAGAGGAAGATAAAAGGAAGTAGAGGAAAGAACTAGGAGGCAAAGGGCATTTATAGAGGCATACAGACATATACATAGTAAATATATTTATATACAATGATAAGGAAATAGATCTACTGTATTTATATGTTAAGTATCAAGATACCAGACACACATTGGGCTTCTATTGAATAATCCTCTCAATTCAAGAACACTTTGTTCTAATAACCTGGAATTCTATGATGCTTACTTTCCTGACACAATCCCAGTAGAAAAAAATGAGTGCATAAGCAACTATGCTGAAGAAGGCTGATGGTGCTCAGTGTGGTAGTTACGTAATCTATTGTCAATTTGAGAGTTAAGAGTGAACGGGTAGAGTCTGTTCTGGCCATCATGTTGCAGCTTGATGACCTCATTGGGAGGCGCGATGGAGATGAATAGTTCACTGGAGATGGGACACACACTGACTCCTGGCGAGATACGCTTGCTGACAAGACATATGGCCCTATCCTAGAGCCGTGGAGCTGAAAGAGGCACTCGGAGACCTACACCAGTGCTGAGGTGCCTCTACCTCCACCAGATCCACAAGACTTTCCACCCACTGGACAGTGTTCCACCATTCACCATCACTGCATGTGTTTCCTGCGTCTGAAAAGAACTTTATAGATTGGTATTAGATATATGGGCTAATATTGGACTTATGGACTCGATCTGGAGTGGAATGTTTTCTCAATATTTAATTGTTTTTTGTATATAGGGTAAATCTCTCATATACACATGAGTCTCCCTGTATTTGTTTCTGTAGTCTACCCAGATTAACACCATGACAATCAAAGTATATAGTGTTGGGGTCTTAAAGGATAAACATGTGGCCGTGTAGCTGAGAAGCAACAAAGCCCGCCTGGAAGAAATACACCAGCCTGTGTGATCATGAAGTATCAATGGGATCAGGCATCCAAGACCCAGAACAAAAGGTCATAGCGATGTGAATAAGGGTAAATTTGGAGCGGAAACCCAAAGCCCTTTGTAGATAACTGGATATCCCCTACATAAGAATCCCAAGGAAGAGACCAGTCAATTAGGCTGTAGTCTCACACTAAGGAGGCATACATGTTTCTTCTGGTTCTTTAATGCTTCTTCCCTCTGACTATCATTATCCCAATTCCACCTTACAAATCCAGGAGGACCAAAGCAGGTACATGGGTACAAATAAGAGCTGGAAACACTGGTAATCAGAACAGATAGACCCATCAGGACCAATAATGAGAGTAACAATATGTGATGGGTAGGTTTGTTATGCCAACATGGTGGGTCTGTTGTGGTGGGTCTATTGTGACGGCACGGCCAATGTACATACGGATGAATTGAAGGGCAGAGATAGGAAGGGCTCAGCGAGTCCCTCCCTCTCTCTAGCTTCTGGATATTTGGACCAGACAGCTGCCATGTTCGTCCTGTGCCTCAACCTCCAAGCAACATTACTTGTGGGACACCTTGTCGTGGACTGTGGAGCCGTGAACTGAGGTTCCTCCAAGCCCTACTTCGCCACGCTCCTGAGATATACATTTCTTGAGCTGGGGACTGTTGGACTCTGTCATCTGGCTGACTGTTGCTGACCTGCTCTGCTGTTTGCTGCCTGTGACCAGATAGCCTGGATTGCTCTACAGGGGACTATTCAGCGGCCCTCAAGACTTGAAGGACTGCCAGTCTTCTAGCTGTCTCACGCAAGTAAGTTGCACTGAGCAATCTGTACTGCTTTATAGAGAGTTCACTGTTTCTTTCTTATTTTATATACCCTTCTCTA
The DNA here is from genome assembly GCA_004026705.1 of Nesogale talazaci. Classification (NCBI taxonomy): domain Eukaryota; kingdom Metazoa; phylum Chordata; class Mammalia; order Afrosoricida; family Tenrecidae; genus Nesogale; species Nesogale talazaci. Next base: position 19,946 of record PVJH01012406.1, read on the forward strand.
TATATAAATATATAAAAGAATTACTAGTGTCCTGATTTTATTTCTCTAAGAGAACCCTCCCTGACATACAATAACAGAAGGGTAAGGTGAAGGTGGAGGGAGAAGGTAGAGGGAACCAATCACAGTGATCTACAAATAATCTCTTTTTAGGGGACGGACAAGAGGAAAGTGAGTGAAGGGAGTCATTGGTCAGTATGAGACATGAAAAAATGTATATAATTTGTCAAAGGTTTATGAGGGAGAGAAGGAGTGTGTGGGAGGGGGAAAATGAGCCGATACCAAGGGCTCACATAGAAAGAAAATGTTTTGAGAATGATGATGGCAACATATGTACAAATGTGCTTGACCCAGATGATGGATGTATGGATTATGGTGAGAACTATATGAGCCTCCAATAAAATGATTTAGTAAACAACAAAAAAGAGTTAAGTCTTTTGAAACTGAGAGTGGCAGTTCTACCCTATCTTGTAGGGTCAGAATGGACTTGATTACAATGAGTATGATCTCTGGTTTATCTGTGTACCATATATTTCATAGATACTTGTATAAATATTTGCCCTCCTGGAGACTTACAGGGGCACTTTCCTTTAGGGTTACTATTGTAGATAATTGGCTCGATGGCCATGAAAGTGATGCACCAGAGGGAGCGTTGACTTTGTCCTATAACAAAATGACAATAATGTCTCTAAAGTGAGCTATAAAGATAGAGAGGCATATGATAGATGAATGAATGGGTTGGGGGGGGCTTATTACCTAATATAAAAAGAAGTGGTTCTTACGGCATGGTCCTGCTTGATGCTTTTCCCCCTGAATGGACCACTAAAGATATGGACACTATAGCAATGTGAAGAAAATAACTAGATGGTGGTGGCAATCAGATGGAAGCTTCTGTAGTATTAAAGGCTTATTTTCAAACGAGGATCTTTCAAAGCGAGGTGTCAGCTAAGTCCACTGGAAGAAGCACATTAGCTTATATGATCCAAAGGCTGTAAGTAATAAAACCTGAATCCCAAGAAGAGTGTGTTAGTCTGGGTTGACTAGAGAAACAAATCCATAGACACACATGTAGATATAAGGGAAAGGTTTATATCCAAGAGGAATGGAACATTTAGAAAGCATCCCAACCCAGTGCAGGCCAAAGTCATAAGTCCAATATTAGCCCATGTGTCTGATACCAGTCTATAAAGTCTCCTTCTGACTTATGAAACACGTGCAATGATAGCAGGACTACCACAGGTCAGTGGGTGCAGAAACTTGTGTACCCAGTTGGGGTAGAAACATCTCAATGCTGGCAGGGGTTTCTCTGTGACTTCTCTGGCCCCAGAGGTCTGGTTCTATCAGAACAAGCCCATGGAGCTTCTCCTCTGGCTCCTCCAGTCTCCAGGAATCAGGATCAATCAGCAGGCTGTCATCTCATCTTATCAGAGAGAGTGAAGTCTCTCTTCTCCCATTGGGAAATACCATGAGACTTCCCAGAATCCTCAGGAGAAAACCCACACAGGTCTCGTTGACTATTTCCAGATTAACAGACTAGACTCCACCCCTACATCCCTATCATGAAATTGGCATCAAGTATATCACTGCCACAGAGAGTATGCATCAAAACTTGTGTAATGAACACCTGGTTTGTAGAAGGCTATGGATGGCCCCAAAAGTCCAAAGTCCTTTTTCTGGATACACACATGGATTAAGCTTACAGTATACCCCCTCAGATCATGTCAAGGGAGGTGAATGGCCTTGTTATCAGAGAGCATGGTACAGTTGATTACAACAGAAGTAGGTAGGTCAAAATGTAATAACTTGTAATTTAATCCCAATTTTGACCCACCTTAAAGTTGTTTTCATTTGTTGTTTTAGGTGTTTTTTTTTAAGTGAAAAGGAAATACATGTGGATTACACCTTTGGTGAATCCTCTTTGACAATAGATTAGGGGTGTTTATAGCTTTCCTATCTTGCAGAGGGCTTTGGAGTTACACTTTTGCAGATAAAGTTAGGTTAAAATTTAGCATCTTATAATAGAACAATGGGGTTTTCTACTCCCATAAAAAGTTACAGTCGGGCTAAGCCTCAATGGCGCAAGTGGTTGAGTACAGGACTGCAGCCTGTGGACTTGGCAGTCCAAATCCAGCTGCAGCTCTCAGGAGCAGTGCTGCGTAGCTCCCACGACCACCAGAGGGCAGTGATGCCCCCCCAAAAAGGGAAAAAATGTTAGAGTCTTGGACACACATAGGACATTCCACTCTGTCCTATAGAGTCACCGTGAGTAAACACTGACTCAGTGGCAATGTGTCTGATTTGTTTTTTGAGATATTCATTCTAAATTTGTTCTAATTTTTAATACTATTATTCAGGGGAAGAAGAGAACACAGAAGTGGCTCAAGCCCCTGGCCAGTGGCAAATAACAAAAATAATCAGCAAGTGAGCCTGAGTTGCAATTTTAGGAAACGTTTGTGCCCTTAGATTTTGTTTTTCTGGCTTCTTGGGAGTGCAGAACTTCCCTCCTTATGGGATCCCTCCAGGACTTGCTAAGGAGAGCTTCACATGCCTGTCACTTGGAGTCCATATTCCTCCAGCTAATCAAAATGTTCTCTTCAGCAATGAATGCCACACTGTTCTTGAATTGCCATTCTGGCCTAGGAAATGAAATGATTTTCATTAAATAGGCAATACCAAAAAATAGGCAATAGGCAATACCAATTCACTTCAGCTCGCTAATGCCTAGGACATCAAGTATGTCTTCCATTTCAGTTTAATAACTGCCAGTATTTCTCAAATCATAATTCCTGGATTCCATGTACTAATTATTTTAATAGTTTTATTGAGATACAACTCACCTATCATACAATTTTAATAATTTAATCACAGGAAGAAGAGTTGTACAATCATCCCCATAATCAATTTTATTCTTTCTTTACTCTTTGCTGTTACATTTTCCATTTTTCCATAGCCCCCCAATTTTAATAATTTAATCACAGGAAGAAGAGTTGTACAATCATCCCCATAATCAATTTTATTCTTTCTTTACTCTTTGCTGTTACATTTTCCATTTTTCCATAGCCCCCCTGCCAGGCTCCAAAAAAAATTAATCCAGTAACTGTCTCAAAGATTTACCTATCCTGGATTTCATGTATTGAAAATTATAAAAAAAATTAAAAAAAAGAAAATAAAGCAGGGGAAAGACTTCAATGGAAAAAGAAAGCAGAAAATATTAAAAACTAGAACAAATATAAAATGTCAAAAGGAAGCTCAAACGATAAGGCATTAAATAGGACTCCCACTGCATCTGTTTAATCCACTTTCCAGTACACGCTGCATGATGGCAAGGATATTCACATCCATGGTAGGGATTCACATTTTTTTAACTGAAACAAATTGTAGATGGCGCAAAAAGGAGATGAATGATGAGATGATACATTTTAATCTAATGGCATCTGCTATGCACAGCATTGCAATGCTATTTGTCTGATAGCAACAGTAGTCATACCTCTCAACTACGGGCAAAGGGAATTCCTCACTGGAGGCTTAATTCATGCGTATTCCCTGAAAATGGATTGGGAGTTTCTACTGTCATTCATATCCCTATGCAAACTGGAGGTTCACAATTTAAGCTCCGATACTGCTCCATCTTTCAGATTTGTAATTTTAATATTAAAGTTCCTGCATCACACAGGCCAATGTGCTTCTTTCATGCAGACTTAGTTGACTGTTTGAAGACAAGGTTTAAGACCACAGATGCTATTCTTTCTGATGGCCGGACACATCGACCTTCTTTGCATGCTTTGCTATCACATGCATATCTTCCATGTTAATTATTTATGGATATTTGTGATTGTTCCTCTTCATTGTTAGTCATACCTCATCTACGAATGAAGCTCTCGCAAACTGTGTTCTATCATGTTGTTAAATTGACTCCCCTTTGAAGAGACAACTCCTCTTTAGTAGTACTTGTGTATTTTCCAACCTGAGGGGCTCATCTCTGGCCTGTATCTGAAAATGTTTTGCTGCTTTAACTAGTTTTCAGTAGCTAATCCCTCAGAGGTGTGGACCTATTTTTTGTTCATAGTCTGATTTTAGTCTGGGAATGCCACTGAAATTTGTGGCATTCATCTCTTTTTTGTGGTATCTAAATTTTGTAGCACCTAAAATGAGTGACCCTACTGGTATTTGACACAGCTACCAGCATTCCCAGGTACAAATATGCCACAACAGTAGGCAAACTAGCAGATACATAGTCTAGAATGTTATATCCTAAATGGGTGATGATTATTTTAAATGAGTATTTGATAGTTAAATCTTATGACTATGGTTTTCATCTTAATTTCAAATTCTTTCCAAGATTCAGTGGAATAAAATGTTTACAAGAGGTAGAGGACCTCTACTGGTGACATTGACATGCATTCCTTCTTGTCCTATTTCGAACCCACCAGCAATTCCATGGAAGCAAGTGGCGGGCGTGTGTGTGTGTGTGCGTGTGTGTGTGTGTTGGGGGGGGGGTTCTGCTTCCCTACACAGTTATCATCTTGGAAACCCACAAAGTGGATCTCAAGGAGTCGGCAATGACTCCATGGCCGTGAAGTTGTTGTAGTTGTAGTTGTTGTTGTTGTTGGGGGTGTGCACATTAGTCATAAGGCCTCAAATATTTTGAACCTTAAATTTCGTTTCTGACCTTGGATTTACACACTGGGCTGCTGACAGCAAGGTCCGCAGTTTGAAACCCCCAGGCTCTCCTCTAAAGAGCTGCAGTCTCAGCACTGGAGAGGCAGTTCTGCCTGTTAGGTTGGGTGACTGTGAGCCAGCATGGATTCCACCGTGGCAGGGAGTTTGTCTCATAAGTGATCAGATTTCAAGCGGGACACCATGGACAGGGGGGTGGGGGTGGGGAATTCTTGATTAAAAATTCGGGCTATATGGAGCAACAAAAATTTTCAAGGCAAAAATAATATCGTCATATATTTATTTTAATTTTAAAATGCCATGGGATGCTGTTAAATTGTTAAAAAGTGGGAAGTCTGGTCCCTTTACTTGGGGTTTCATCTAATTTATCCCAGTAAATCAGCTAAATAAAATTTATGTCATGTTACAAAAATTAAATACACCCAAAATATGAGTATAAGGCTAGTAAGAAGGAAACTAGTCTAACAGTAGGGAGAATATTTTTGGTTGACATTAGCATTTCTATAAAAATAAATCCAATTTCATTCTATTTCATTTTCACTTTTAACAACAATTTAAAAATTTAATTTCAACTCCTGTTCATTGCTAAAATTTATTTATAATCATGTTTTCAACTATTACTATCATATCTCCTCTTTGCTAGTACCTAATTTTATAGAGCTTCCATTCTTACTCTCTCAAGATATCTTTCTTAATTAGTTTTAATTACATTCTACTCTTGTTATGATATACTATATTCTGAAAGTCTAGCAATGTTTCAATGTTTAAGAAAGAAAACATATTATCCATTTCTCCTTACTTACAAAAGGTTCCTATTGAATTTGATGTTTCAAATAACATACTTGACAATTTTATTGTTGTTGGTGATAAGAGTGCAGCTCAAACAAAACAAATGTCCTTTGCTGTCAAAGACAAGGATATCTCATGTCCTGAATGCCATCAGACAGGAAATTGCTTGCATTGGTTTGAAACGCAGATTTCAGGAAGGAAAAGGGAAAGGCTTCTTGACAAACTACATTCTTTGAAAATTGTCCATCAATCAAAATAGGGAAAAAAATTCTGTAGAGTAGATGTCAACCGTTTAACAGATTTTTATTGTTAGGCCAAATCTTCTCTAAGAAAGAAAATCCCACAAATTTCAATAATCATAGGGGTCTATTCAAAAACATTTAATGCCTCAAACCTTTTGTTGAAATACCAACAATTCAATCAGACATAATGAAACTAAGGTACATGTTCACATTAACTATAATTTTAAATGATGTTAGTTGGGTATGATGGTGAAGCTAGTAAAAAGTTTGAATATGAATAAGCTTTATCTTTGCTAAATAGATATGATAAATAAATCACAAGAATGTTTTAAAGACCATACATTATTAATATACCTCTATTTGTATTCTCCCTTTACTTGCTCCTTTTCTATGTAACTTATATTGAAATCTTAATTGACAGTCAACTTTTTATTCAGTACTTTTGCTGCCAAAATAACAAGAAATTTTATTGCACATTTTCCCTCTGTAAACTGTCATCATCTAATTTATCAAAACACACTATTGCAAGTGTACTTAACACATTTTAGCAGGAAAATCTTCCATTTCCATTTGCCTTTTAGATGTCATAAGAAAATCAATTAAAAGTACTATATCATATCATTGATGGAATATTTCAGGGTCATTATTTACATTTCTCAAAATACTGCTATTATGTCAAAGGCAAATAGGAACTAGGAAACAAAAGCCCGTCCAAGAGATTGCTAAAAATGATGATGATTTAGTCAGTAATACTTAGAAACCTATCGTTTTACTAAATTATTACAGAACTCATATATATTTCATGATAAAAGTATATAATGTAAAAATAGGAAAAATCATGTTTCTTTGCCTCTAAAATTAATGGAATAAACAGTAGAACATAAGATTTAGGAGACTTTTGTATGTTTGGGTCTCTGAGTGAGGAGTTAGATAAATTGGCTAATAAAGAGCCTACGCTTAAACCTGTAACTGAACTGGAAAAATATTGTCACTAATGGAAGAAAGGGCAGAAGCTTTCTATCTTTCCTGTATTCCATCTCACCGTGAAGTCAATGGGGTGAGAAATATAGGCAAGTACAAAACAGAGATTCATGACTGAGAACTCACTGAGAAACACTTTAGCATTTGAGAAAGAAAAGAGACAGCATCCTTAGTTATTAATTATCGAGAAGTCACAATAAAAAGCATTGCATAGAGTCTGCTATTCACCAAACTGGTAGCAGTAAGTCGGAGGCAATATGATGCAGGACTCTGTGCTGGGATTTGGGTGGCAGGCAACCGAGGCTCTTATTCGGGTCCTGTCACTCCAATGTTTTGTAACCTTGGCACACCCAATTAATCTTTCTTAGTCCTCATTTCTCCATATTGACAAATGGAGCTAATACTTCTACAGTGGTGAAAAGCACCTATGCTTGCAAGTCAATTTCTGCTGTTTTAGACCCTACATTGATGAACCTTGTATATTGACTTAGAATAACTTTCTGAAATTCATCAACCAGAGGATTAAATTGTGATGGTGCTTCATTAGTTATTGATAGGCTTAGGACATTGTTAAAAAGAAGTATGCAATGCAATGACTTTTAAGGTTTGTCAATAAGAGGCATATGCTTGCAAATGTATTCAGGTCAGAGATTAAGCAAAATGCAAACATGTTATCTACTAAACCCACACTAAGGAAGAGCTGAAGACCGGCCGAGAGGGGGCTGTGGGAGCTCTCGGATCACCACAGCTTGCTCTCCACCTCTCAAGAGATCAGCAGGAAGGAAAAGAAACAAACTTAGTTCAGAATGTTTCATGCACCTCATCCTGTGCTGTAAACCTTGAACTTTTAGTCCCAAGTTTGATGGTTCACATCTACCAGCCAACTCCTCAGGGGAAAATTGAGACGATGTGTTCCTGTAAAGATTTACACTCTTTGAAATCCTACATAGGGGCGCTGTGAGTCAGGCATCCCTTGAGAGTGAGGAGTTAGGTTTCATTGGGCTGAGGAATCCTGTGCTGAACTCCCTGGGTGGTCTAAGTGGTTCACACACTCAGCTACCCAATGAAAGGTTTAAACCTACCCAGAGGTGCCTCAGAGGAAAGGCCTGGCCATCTACTTCTGAAAAGTCAGCCTTGGACAACTCTGTCAACAGAGCATAGGTCCCTGTGACATCCTTGAGCTGGCCCTGAGGCAGAGTTGCCTTGCTGGCAGCTGGTTATTGGTGAATTCTGTGCTAATATCTTTATATGCTTTATTTCATGTAATGTCCCCAGGAGTCCTACGAGGTAAATGATATTGGGCCAGTTCCACAGATAAGGAAATCTAGGTCCCAGGAGGTTCACTGTTTATCCAACGTCAAATGAAATTTGAACTTGAGTCTGTCTGCCTCTGAGACAAAATTCTCTTCATAGGGCTTGCGAATCAGAAACCTAAACGGGTCAGACGCAGCCTGCAGTGATTTATCTGGGTCTTTGATTTCCAGTCTTCAATTTCACCTTTTCCTGAAATGGAAGAATATAGGGAGGAAGGAAGAGTGGGACAAGAGGAGCAGCAAAAAGAAGACGATCCCCCACCTAGGTGGACTGACACAGTGGCTTCGACAGGCTAATGTGTGGTGACAATTGTGAACATGGTGCAGACCAGGATGCGTTCTGCTCTGCCACACGCCAGTGACTCAGGGGAATCTGGCCTGAGGGCACTTAGTGATAGCAAGAAGATCCCCTTCCCCCTCACCACAGTGCTCTCCGGGGCCTTCATCTCTCCTCTTCAAAATCCAAGAAATGCTCCCTTCAGGCAGAGGGGAAAGAGGGAGAATCAAGGTGGCAGGTGTGGTCAAATGACAAGGGAGACATCAGACTGACAACTAAACACAGAACCAGGCCATTCTTTTGCAGGGACCCAGCTGATGATGAAAGATGAGAGGCAGGCGGTGGTTACTGAGCAGGTGGAATCAGAGTAACTTTTCTGATCAAAATATGCTAATTATTGCCAGTAGGGCAACATGGTCACTCCCCCCGCCACACACACACACACACACACACACACTTTAGAAAGGAAGTCTCAAAGTGCCTGCTTTTCTTTTGAAAATTCACTTGAGAAAGGGTTGACAGTAAATTGACTGATTTTTGCAGAACCATCTTCCTGCCAATTCATGTCAGGGAAGGGGGATAGAAGATGAGCCAAATTGACACAGGTGAACCAAAGGATGTGCGCTGAGGTTTAGTCCTGTCCAGAATGATAACTTTTCAAGTCTTTTTAAATTTAAAAAAAATCAGAAACATCTTGACTCAGATAAAAAACAAGCCTCATTAAGGAAGCAAGCCTTTTAGGAACGCTGACATGAAATGTAGGGAATATTTTCTTATGTAATCAATCTAATGAATCAAGAATTTCTTGGCTCATGGTGAGCTGTAGTCAACTGATATGGCCCTTCTAGCCATAATTCCTCATGTGAGGCAGTACTTGACTTTATTTGCCTGTTACGACAGTTCCATCTTGGAGGGCATTCTCCACTAAAAAAAAAAAAAAAAAAGAATAAAATGAGATTAAGACCTGACTTTAGTTGTTGTTGTTACCTATTAGGTGCCATCCAGTCAATCCCAAGTCATCACAACCCCATACACACCCCGACCTTAGTAGAGGGGATGAATCGGGCCTCTCTCGCTGTGTCCTTCACATCTTTAAGATTCCGCCTCAGAACTCCGTGTGAACTAGACCATAGCCTTTGTGCTTTACACAGGAATCACCTCACAAAAAAGTCTGACCTCTTTCCCCCCTCCCCAAAGGGCTTAAGTCCAGGCAAGAAGACCACTTGTGGTTTCTGCACATTTTTGGCTTCTGGTTCTGTATCCTACATTTGGCTGCCCTCTGCCTGATCCTGCAAACTTAGATTGAACCACACCTACCACAACATGAGATATTTCTTCAAGGTCTCATGAGTTTCTGTGGGATGTTGCAGAGAATTGCAGAACTAAGGGACATGAGGAAATATACTCAAGGGAGGAATGTGGGGGGGGGGAGGGGGGAGATAGAACAAAGTTGCATCTTGGAAGAGCTGGATATTTGTGACATCTTAAATCTTCAACTCCTTGGAACCAGTGTGATGCTAATTCCTACAAAAGAAATGATAACCACCCATGATACTGGAAAGTACTTTATAAAAATTTCTCACATATTCAATTGTGCAAATTAATAGACATTTCCTTCTGCATTTTTCCTTCTACAACATTCTACGTTTCATTCTACATTCCTCATTCTACATTCGTTGTAGACGAATTCCTTCTACATGCATTGTAGATGTTTTCATTCAACATTTAGACTATGTTGTGATTTCCTTAATGCAAAGAGTGTGTCTGATTTTATCACCTCTGAGAAGGAACTATGGTGCTCTCTTGGGGTAAGTTTAGACAGCTAACTACAATGTGAGGGGTTCAAAAACACCAACTACTTTACCGGAGAAAGATGTAGGTAACTGATCCTGAAAAGATTTGTAGCCCCTGAAACCCTTCATGAGGTCTCTGAATCTAATCAACCAGATAGCCGTAGCCCTTCTATAAAAGTTTCCGGCACCAAGAATACATGAATTGCAATTGAACATAATATATGCCTTGCTGTTTTTTCATGTTTAGATAAACCTGAATCGCTGTCAAGTCTTTATGGCTAGATAGAGAAGGAGCATCTTGGCTTGAAGGGCTGTCATAGCAAAATACCACAAAGATGGCTTTAACAACAGATGTATTGTCTTACAGGCCTGAATGCTGAAAACACAAATCAGGTATCAGACATAATTTCTTTCAGGCCTCTGAAGGACACTTTTTCTTTGCATCTCCCTCGTTCCTAGTGAGCCTTCACCGTATCCATCAGTTCTTGACTAACCCTTGTGTCTTCACATGTTTTCTCACTATCCATTGATATTATTTTAAAGAAAAGTACATACTAGGTGACTCGAGCCTACCATATTCTAGTAAGACTAGTGGTTATCTAACTGATGGGGTACAGTTCAGTCCATGCTAGAGATCTTAACTATTTTCATTGGTCAAAAACATCCATGGCTATCAAATCACTTCTGACTTGTCGCAACACTACAGGCCAGAATAGAACTGTCCCATTTGTGTTTCAAAGGCTGTAAATCTTTACAGGAGCAGAAAATTTCATTTTTTCTCAATATCTAACTCATACGCATTTCCACTGCATTCCCCCCCACACACAAAAATAACTTTAAAATTATTTCTCTTTATAGGCATTAAATAAGCTGGAATCCCTGGTGAGGCAAATGTGCTACTAAAGGGAAAAAATGGAGATTTCAGGGCCCACAGGGTTCCTAGACAGAAAGGCCTGGCCATCTAGTATTTAAAAGCGGCCAGCGCAAACACAATGGGGCCAGCTCCACTCACCTTCATGGAGTTGTCGGAGGTCTGAGTGGACTGAATAATCTATGAATATTTTGTCAGACTTCCAAATTAGAGTTGAAGATTTTACATGTTATTTGATATCGACATAAGTATTTGAGGATTATGCATAATTTGTTCAAGTTATTATAAAAATTAAACTGAAAATTGAAGAAGCCAAAGAAGCTATACTTGTACAAAAAATGCTGCTGTTCTTCGGTTCTCCCAATGAATATCTACCCATGGAAACCCCGTTATAAAACAGAATGAAACACAGCACAGGCCTGCACCTCCTCACAGCCCTTCCATCGCGTGAGTCTATTGCTGTAACTATCATGTCAGTCCACTTTATTGAGTTTTCCTCTTTTTGTAAATTCTTACCTTACCAAATATGATGTGATTTTTCTTGTGGTTAGTCCCTCCTACAATGTGTCCAAAGTTTTTGAGAGACTTTCTTAAACATCTCTACTTCCTAGGTACATATTGGCTGTACTTCTTCCAAAACTTACTTGTATGTTCATTCTTATGGATATCCAAGATATACTCAATATCCTTCACCAGCACCATAGTTCAAATGAATCAATTCTTCATCATTCCTTTTTATTCCGTGCTCAGCCTTTGCTTATGGTGTTTATTAAGGAAATTAACAGATTACAACGCATGTGGGAAAAAACGTTCAGGATATGATTGCTCAGTCAGCACACTTTACACTCGGCTGTGCCCACAGCAAGCAACTTGATCATTTTAAAAATCCTACCATGGATATATGAAATTAGCATTAATCTGGGAAAGGAGAAGGGTCTATTTGTTTTTGCCTTTAGAAAAAAATGAAAACCAAACCACACACTATTGAGAAAAGATGAAAAGGACTTGACAGAATTAAGTAAATGTTTCACCTACCCACTAAAGAGAAATTTTAGAAAAATATTTCTTGAAAATCAGGTCCAAGGTTTTTATAGAAGAACACAAGTTAGGAGGAGTTGGCAAAAATAACTACAATGAGAAACTGTCAGGAGCTGGCTGACAGCTGAGGTGAGCTTCCAAGTATCCACGTAGCCCACTAAGACATTAAGCCCTAGAGAAAGGAGCAGTCAGGTCTTTAATCTGTCCTAGCAATAGCGAGAAAGAGTCTGGCCCAGAGAATGTGTCAGCTCGCTCAATGCCATTGTTCTGGATGGAATGGCATCAGCGGATCAGGTAGACCAGTGCAGACTTGGGGATCATCTCACTGCCAAGGAAGCCCTGCTCTGAAAGCTTCTTCAGTGAACTGAGGACCAGAGTGCTATGTATTCAGGACAAATGAATAGTGATGATGATACATTGACTACTGGAACCTTGGTATGAAAATAAAGTTATTCACATATGAAGGAAATTGAGTTAACACAAAATTCTGAATTCTTTTATTTCAGTTGAAATAGAAATAAGAGCAAGTGATGCATTGTATTTTTCTTTAAGTTCTAGTTCTGTGCACTTAAAATGTCTAAGGGCAGCAATTACTCCATTAAATAAATTGTACTTTTTTTATATCTTAAATCCTCCTTACCTAAACATTACCCCAAAGCCTACATGTCTGGTCCTTGGAACTTAAGCCGATAGCCCACCATATTGCCTGCTGACCCTGGTAGCCATCAGAGGCCTATGGTTTGACCTGTCATCAGGCTATGTCCATGTGACTTCTCCAGGATATCTCACATCTAAGGCACAAAACTAGCTAAAGTAGCTATAACTGGCCTGCCCATCAGAGAGCAAGAGATAAAACAGGCCAGGTTCACTAGGCCAGTTCTCTCTGCCCTTCAATTAAACTATCCTTCAATTAATCCCTCATGAGTTCATTGGTCAGGTTGGCACACAATAAACCTTATCACAACATCTGACTTACGTACTTACACCAGTCTGGATGTACCTGCTTCTGCAATTGTGTAAGTCATTTTTTGCTATAATTTTCTCTTTTCATATGTATGTGTCACTTGCTTTGGTCTGTAGAGATGCCAGGTTAACAATATACATCAATAACAATTTTTCAAATGCCAACTATTGAATTGTACTTCTTTTCTTCATTGACCAACTATATTACTTCTCTCATAAGTTAATATTTGATAAATTCATATGTCTGTTTCAAAATATCCTACTTCATTAGTTAATTTGTCTAATTTTCTGGAAGTAATTGTCTTAATGATGATAGCTTCTTAATAAATCCTAAAAAAAATCTTTTTGGCAAGTGTCTTATTCTGAGGATAATTGTAGTCCTCAGAAATAGCTTGGTTACTCTTGGTTGTTTACTTTCCATATAAATAAGGTCATAATAAGTTAATTTTCTGAATTTGTGTATTTTAAACATGTATATTGTAGTGTATAATACAACACTTCAAGTACCATTTTATCTTCATCTCTACTACTCCATGACAGAGTACCTCTAGTTCTTCTTGGCTAAAAGTCATCACATGCATCTTTTACATCCTAACAAAGAATTTCTCTCATATGCTAAGTAGACATAAAGCTTTACTACCAATTTATATAGTCAACATGCATAATTTAACTCAAGAGTTTGAGATAGTTTTCCAATGTTGTTTAATCAACTTACACTTTCAATATTGTGTTAGTCTGGGTAGACTAGAGAAACAAATTCATAAATATACATATGGATATATGTATATCTATACATATATATACAAGAGGAATGGAACATTGAGAAACATCCCAACCCAGTGCACTCCAAGGTCACAAATCTGATATTAGCCCATATATCCAATACCAGTCTATAAAGTTTCCTTCCGACTTATAAAGCACGTGCAGTAAAGGCATCCCAGCACCAGTTGGGTCTCCCCAGGCCTCCTCATTTCCAGGGCTCAGGGTCCATCAGCAGTATCTATTGGTGGTAGAATAATCTCAGCACTGTCAGGGGTCTCTCTGTGGCTTCGCTGACTCCAGAGGTCTGGTTCCATCAGGGAAAGCCCATGTAGTTTCTCCTCCAGCTCTTCCAAACTCCAGGAATCAGGATTGATTAGCATGCTGTCATTTCATCTTCTAAGTAGCTCATCTCCCAGGAACTCAGTCCAGTCTCTCTTCTCCAATTCGGAAATACTGTGAGATTTCCCAGAATTCTTAGGAGACAGCCATACCCACCCAGAGGCCTCATTGTCTATCTCCAGAGTGACAGGCTAGACTGCACCCCTAGACTTCCAATCCTGAAATTGATACACCAGTACATGACTGCCACAATTATTAAGATTCATCATTCATTTTCCCACTAAATATAACAATTGCATTTATAAGATTATCTCCATTTCCCCAATCCTGATTGTATAAAGTGATATCTCATTTTATAATTTGTGATTTAATAAATCTAAATATCTCTTTACACAATGGCTCTCAACCTTCCTAATTCCATGACCCTCTAATACAATTCTTCATGTTATGATGACCCCAAACATAAAATTATTTTTGTTACTACTTCATAATTCTAATTTTGCTACTGCTTTGAATCATTATCTAAATGTCTGATATGTAGAATTTATTTTCATTGTTACAAATTGAATGTAATTAAAGAATAGCGATTAATCACAGAAAGTAATTATATATTGTGAAATATTTATTTTTAATTCCGAATAAATGAAATTTTGTCTTGAAGCCTGTTGTAGCATGGATAACATTCTTCACACCAATCCTCATATTTGGGCATAACTGCATGTGGGCGGGCCCACCTGGAGATGGAGAGAGGAGAAGGGGCTGGGTTCCTAAGACGATTGGGCATATGTGTTTTCCAACCTGGGAAAGCGATCCTGGGAAAGGGGTCTGTTTGAGTACAACTTAATACAACTGTAAGCCACATAGATTTTCTTCATTTGCACATTAGAATTTTATTTTGTTTTGGTCATCTTTTTCTTTAATTCAGGATATTTATAAAGAATAAGAACCATATAAACATATTTTATCAATAATTTTTGAAGCTGGTACACAATCTGCAAACAATGTTACTTTTGATTAGAATTGTATACATAGTCAAATATTTCAACAAATTAAGTTGTTCAGCCATTCAGAAAACTGAAGTGAAAAAAACCTAAGCCAGAAATACTTAAATTGAAAAAGAAATAAAGAAGTAGACTGAATATAAATGCATATATATTGAGAAAGTCAGAGGTGGCTCTATAAATATATCATAGAGTTCTCTAAAATTTTATTAAGTGAAAAAGATAAGATAAATAAGTATTGTTAGAAAACTATAGCTACAAAGGAAATGAAAATGATTATCATAAATAAAATTAAACCAGTCATAATATTGATATTATATACTATTTTACCATTAAACCATTTGAGAATTGAGAGAAAATAATTGTATTACATATTCATAAAACAAGTTTTACTTATAAGTATGTGCATGCAACTTTCTTAAAAGCACATATATCTTCACCAGAAATGTAGAACAAAGTATAGTATAAGTATTTCTAATAAATTTCAGAGCATTCCAGTGAAATTCTAGTAAATATGAAAATATTGGTAAATAAAAAGTATGAATATTTAAGAGAAACATATTTTTGCAGATAATATAATTTTCCACATAGAATAGAATTTATAAACTGATGCACCACTATATCTATTACCATAACTAACAAGATTGACATATACTAATCATAGTAAAAATCAATAGTTTACTAATAATCAGCAGCATCCAGATATGATAGAAAACAAATAGTTCAAAAATACAAATTTTCAAGAATAAGAATAACAAGAAATTTACACTATTTGAATGAAAATTATGGAGTGTATTGAATTATACACAGTTACTGTTGTAGTTACATAAGCTGATGCCGACTTGAGACTATTGTGAGTGAAAGGGTATAGGTTAGCTTGTCAGTCAGGTTGCTGCTTGATGACTTGGGCAGAGGTTCTTAACCTTGCTAATGCAGGGACCCTTTTAATACAGTTCCTTATAGTGTGATGACCCCCCCAACCATAAAATAATTTTCATCACTATTTCATAACTGTAATTTTGCTGCTTTTGTGCAACAGGTGGCCCTGTGAAAGCATCATTCAACCCCAAAAGGGTTGTGCCCGACAGGTTGGGAACCACTGATTTAGGGCACTAGGGAGATAAATTGCTCACTGGGGTGGGAAACGCACTCTCTTTGCTTGTGATTTCTGATGACAAAGCAAACTAGAGCCTTGCTAGCGCTGAGATGTCTCTGCCTCCACTGGACTCACAGACTTCCCACCCATTGGCATGTGATCTTCCTGCATTTGGCATCATTGCATGCGTTTTGTGAGTCAGAAGAGGATTTTAGAGATTGATATTGGACATATAGGCTAATATTTGACTTATGGGCTTGATCTGGATTGGACGGGGATATTTTTTCAATATTCAACTGCTCTGGTATATAAAGTTCTTTCTTATACATGTAAATGTCTATGAATTTGTTTCTCTAGTCAACTCTTAGCACTCAGTCACATAAACAGTACTATATAAAATGCTTCCAAAGAGAATGAAATCATGAAATGCCCAATTTTTCCAAATTCACTTACAAATCAGTGAAAATATCAATCAAAATTACAACTTTTTATTTAAATCTAAAAATTTCCATATAAAGGGCAAATATACAGGGAAGGTAAAAAACAGCACAAAAGGAGAAAATCTGGGGAAAATACAGAAAGAGCAAGGGAACAATTCTAGTAATGTGTGCAAATAAATATAAGTTCATAATTATAGAATGAAAAATGACAGTGAGAAATTGTGAAAAAATGTTGGTAAATGAATCAGTGGAACAGAAGAAAGATACCAGAAACAGAAACAATCCAGAAATAGATGCATATTAGATATAAGAGTATTTAGTCATACTAAGGTGGTCTTTGAAATCAATAGTGGAAACATAGTGTAATTAACAATAACTTATAATTGGTCAGGATATCTAAAAGGACCAGTCTCTAGAGCAGTGGTTTGCAACCTGTAGATCAAGACCCTCTGGGGGGTCAAATGACCCTTTCACAAGTGCGGTCTGATTCATAGCAGGTACAAAGTTAGAGTTATAAGGCAGCAACAAAAATAATTTTATGGTTGGTGCGTTATCACAACATGAGGAACTATATTAAAGGGTTGTGGCATTAGGAAGGTTGAGAACCACGTCTCTAGAGGAAGACATCATCTGGCTCAAAGAATATAGAGAAGACCACGAACAAGATGGGTTGTCACGGTTGGTATCACAATGGGCACAAACATAGAAACAATTATAGAGATGGCACAGCACCTGGCCATGCTTTGTTCTGTTGTACATAGGGACATTATGAGTCAGAATCACCTCAAAGGTGCCTACCATATATATGTTTCCATGTATATGTGTAAATAGCATTTACCAGTTTTCGTAAGATATTCTTCTTTCCTTTGCAAATCTGAAAAAATCCATTGTGTATTGGCACAGACCTATTTCACATTGAAGGCCATCGAGGCAATTCAACACAAAGGGCAGGGTATAATTAACCCTGTGGCTTTTGAGAATGGGAACTCTTTGCCAGAGTGGTAGAAAGACAAGACTCACCTTCCTCGCACAGGGCAACTGATGTTTTCCAAGTGCTCACCTTGCATTGGCAGCCGTACATGACCACGTACACCAGCAGGGCCCCTAGAACCAAGCGTGCTGCCAGCAAATCAAGTCTAACTCATAGCACCCCCACAGCAAGCCTCAAATATCTCCACTTAGTTGGCTGGGGGTTTGGAATGGCCGACTTGGCAGTTAGCCGCTCGACAGATTACATGACTGCAGACAGTATTTATTGAATGGCATTATGTTTTTAAGGACATTTCATACACCTTTAAATCACATTGTCTCTTTTGAACTGAGTACTCACTATCTTTTTTTGAAAGAAAATAATGGTGAAACGTAATTTGCTATCTTTTTCACACATCCTAAAGTAGGAAATAGGCGCAATTCAGTCATTTACACTTGATTGTATCAATGTCTTGGTAAGTCTAGCCAGCCTCATGTCTAACTCCCTAAGCTTTAAAAAGTGGATTCTTTCGATGAGGCCTATTATGCTCATGTAACTCCACCAGTCATTCATCACAAAGCCCAGGCTTCTATTTACATGTCTGGATTAGGAAGCCTGAGGTTCACGGACCATTAACAGCTGTACTTTCCTAGTCACAAAGTGTCATAAGGCTGACTGGCAATGCCTGAGGTTTCAGATAAGAAGGAAAGTCTTGAGGGTCAGTTTGTTTCTCATTGGTTTGGAAAACTGCCTTTTCCTTTAAAACCTCATATTTAGAAAGTTACTTTTTTATATCAGTGTAACTATTATAAATTAGAATCATTCAGTTATTTATTTTATTGACCGTGATTACTTTTAGAAAAACAAACAAAATTGACTGATTATCGAGCTTAAGTAACATAAGATTAAGAATCTTAAACTATTTTCAATGAAATAAACTGTCTTTGTAAAAGTGAAACCTATTCAAAATCTGAGAAGAGACCCCCAAATAAATGAATACAGATCCATTTATTGTGCTCCTAAACAAGACAAAGCCTATGCAAAGAAAAACATCTACATGCAGGACCCTATTAGCAAGAGGCCATGATGGTTTGTAAGAATTCACAGTCTCTGGACTATTGGATTAGGATGTAGAGAAACAAAGGAAACTATCAAAAATCACATTTGGAGGCAGGTCAATTTACCACAACTACATAAGGGGGAAAACGAAAATGATCCAGTTGCATCCACTATTGCAAATTAGGAAAAAAAATGATAACATTATTTTAGGGTTCTTAACCATGTGGCCCCAGCACCCCAATTTCCAACAAAAGTATATCCATGCAAGTTGCTACAGGGGAGATTGCCCCTTCTGGGAAGACTAGGAGAGTCCCAGCAAACTCAAGCTAACTGAGAGCAAAATCAGTCTCTCTCTCTCTCTCTCTCTCTCTCTCTCTCATCCAATTAATGGTCAGGAGAAACCAATGGAGGCTGAATCTTTGTGGAGTCTCAAAATTACTAGGGTTCCCTTTATAAACTGAAATTATAAAATTCAATAAAGAACCCTCAAGATAAATGAGTACATCTGAATTGTGGTCCTGGGAAAGAACATTGACAATGCCATGGACTTCTAATGGAAAAGCAAAGCTGTCTTGGAATAATGATGGCCAGCATGCTCCTTAGAGGCAAAAGTGGCCAGAATTTTTCTTATATAGTTCAGAATTACATTATCAAGAGAGACCAGTCCCAGGAGAAGGACATCATTCCTGGAAAGCAGAGGGGCAATGAAAGGGGGAAGGCCATCAACAAACTGGTTTGACACAATGTCTTTAACAATGGGCTCAAGCATAGAAACCACTGTACAGATGGCTTAAGACCAGGCAATGTTTTGTTCTGTTGGGCGGACAGTTGCTATGGGTCAGAATCAAATCTATGGGTACCGAAGAACATTGTAAACTGTAGCTTTTCACAAACCAGTTACTTATAAATTAAGTTCTACTTAATAATCAAACATTTTAAAAAGGATTCTATGTGATTTTTCTCTTCTCCAATCAAAGTACATTTTTGAATAATTTGCCAAACATACTTTGAAAGCATTACCAACAATCACTTTAACTCAGTTATTTGCAATTTTTAAAAAGCAAATTATTTTATCGTTCTAGAAAGAAGATAATTGGTTATCATCTGTACATAGTCCTTCACGAAACCACAGACATTCAAGGCCTTTGTTCCCTGAGCTGGTCCAGTGTCTCCTTCCACAGTGATAACCTGTTTGGGGCACACTTTCTCTTTGATTATTCTTTTCTCTCCTGCAGGCTAATATCATTCAGAATACCACACAATACATAGAAATGGCTTCTCAAAGAGACCATCTAGTTATAGAGAGAAGGGGTAATGACACCCAGGGGAATAGTGAGTGGAAGATTTGCATCTTACCTGTGTGTATTATTAACCAGATAGAATCAGGCTTCCCTGTTCTTCAGACTGTCCTATAGCTAACAAACAAAGTGACCTGTGTTTTGACAGACATTCCTTCAAATCCACCACCCTTGGAACACAGGGCATAAGCAAAAGTCAGTCACAGGAGCCCCAGGGGTAAAGTTCTCCCCCCGCCCCCGTATTTTGAAATTGATATAATTAAACGGAATAAAGCATTGGATGAACTTTGTAGCAATTTAGGTTTCTGCTGTTATCGGTAATGAGAATACCCTTTTCAATAGCTCTGTTTTGTTGTGCTTTGTAAAAAATTAATATTGAACCATTTCAAAAGTGATTAGCTAATCCCTACTCTTTGATAATGAGCTATTGTTGTGCCTACTGAAGCGTGTTTTATCACGACTTCACTTCTAAGCCACTGGTCCATTCTTTTGAATAGTTTTCCCTAAAAAATAATTTTTTTCTTTCTCAATAAATCTGCTTTTATATAATTTCATAAATATAAAGTGACACACAGATGGTAAATATAGGACCATAATTTGGTTGGTGAGAAAGCTAAATCCTATGTGCAAGTTAGGGATTTTAGAATCCCAGCTGTTGATTCAGCTGCTGCAGCAAAATAACCCAAATATGATATTAGTGGTAGCGACGAGGTGGGGAGCATACTCCCCCATCTTGCTTCCAAGAGTGACCCGAGGTGACCCCAATTTCAAACTCAAACCAAGTACCTGAAGGTAAGGATTACACCACCTTTCCCCGCAAGTACTCCCACAAACACCTGGGTCAATTCCAAGGAGAAATTACTTTTCAAGTCATACAGCAAGGCATATAACAAATAGAACTAAATACCTTAAATTATGGTCTTTCAAAACTCTAACCTGCTTGGGAGCATGGATTTTTCTACTTTATCCAGTGCTCCATCTCCTGCCTGTATTAACAATAACCTGGAGTCCACTTGGAATTGAGAGCTCTTGGAGATTTATTACTCATTTTGAGGGCGGTCAAAAGCATTTTGTTTCTTTAACTTTGGGGATTTGGTTTGCTTCTGGGTACCACAACTAAAACCAAACCGAACTCGCTGCCTTTGTGTTGACACCGACTCATAGATGTTAATGTTAAAGCAGAGTGAAAGAAATAATTCCAAAATTATAAATTATGTACTGTGTTTTCATTTCTGACATTTTCTGCCCTTTGACTAATCATTCATATGCATTAACATAAAAATTGTAAAAGTAAACAAAGGGGGGATAAAATAAACCATGACACCATGATGGAAAAATAGCGACAAAAATATCATTCCTACAAAAGAAGGAATGCTGCAGGCGAAGAATGATTTACCATTCAAGTTCAGATTTCTTTAATGGAATAAAGGAATAAATGACATCAGAGACCCATCTGATCTTCTCTGGCTACACAGCGGATGTTGCAGTTAAAGAATCACACCACGTAATTTTCCTTCATTGCAGTTGTAGACAATCTTATGTAAAACATTTGTCCTATGCATTCACCTGAGGCATGCTAAGATGTTAAAAAAATTTTTTCTGCAGGTCTTTTTCAAAGTGAAAAATGAAAAGTTAATAAAATTTGTAAAAATGGGATAGAAGCAGGCTTCTGTATCTGAAAGAATTAACAGGTCATCACGTTCACTTCT
This sequence comes from Nesogale talazaci, assembly GCA_004026705.1. NCBI lineage: Eukaryota > Metazoa > Chordata > Mammalia > Afrosoricida > Tenrecidae > Nesogale > Nesogale talazaci. The sequence goes on from PVJH01012406.1 coordinate 41,561, forward strand.
CCCACTTTGTGCAATAGCCTGAAACTTCCCTTTTTAATTTTCCTGATTTCTAAAATCTTCTTTTGCCAAATATTATTGTGATATAAAGGACACATAGCAGTTGGGTAAGCACTAGATGAGGAAGACTTACATAATTTTAGTTCTAATAGAATTTGAGTCTAGTATAAGAGAGGAAGGATATTCTGTTAATTTTCATATTGATTAATGAGTGATTCAATGTTTCAATTGTTTTAAGAAACACTAACAAGAAAAAAAGAAGTCCCCTATTATTCACTTTCATTGTCTGCTAATTTGCTTGCTTGTTTGTGTTCTTCTGCATGTCAACTACATGTCAAGAAAGATTTCTAGGAGATAAAGAGAAACTAAGTGGTACATGGGACTTAGTTTTTCAGTTTGTTATACAGGCTTGACTTTTGTGTTAATTTGGTGCTGAAAGCTAGTGAACAGGTTTTAATAGAGCTTCCAGCCTCAAACAGACAAGAAAATAGGTGCTTCCCACTTTGCAAGAAAAAAATCCAAAACTTTATGCATAGCTTCAAAGCAATGTCAGAAAATAAAAGCTTTAACAATGAAAGCAGAACCTTATTGGTGATGCTTCCGCTCATGCTGAAGGCACTCAAAATGGGACTGAAAAGGAGATGGTTTCTCAGAGGGAAGTCAACCATGGTTACATGAGTCAGGTAAATATGGTCGGAGTGGGGCCTTCAGGATTTTCATTTCCTGATGAGGCAGGACTTGAGATAAAGAGAAATGACTGCAAAAATCTACCGAGTGGAACTTGGAATGTATAAAGTAGAAATTTATGAAAATTGGAAGTGGTCAGGATTGAAATGGAATGTGTGAAGATTGATAGCTTAAGCATTAGTGAGCTGAAATGGATTGGCATTGGTCATTTTGAATCAGAAGATCATATGTTGATCATAAGAGGAATGACTTGGCATTCATTGTTAGAAAGAACCCTGCTACATCCGTTTTGTAGTACAATGCTATCGGTGTTCAGGTTGTATTTCTCCAATTTCAGTGAATTCAGAGAGTAACAGAAGCAAATGTAAAAAAGATGAAGTCAAGAAGGTGAATAGAAAAACAAATCAACGAGCTAATCTAGACGAAAAAGCCCAATATTATAATGAAATGTCACAAGGAGCTCGAATTTCAAAGTCAAAAGAGAAGAACATGCTCTGCATATCTGAAACTGAAAGAACTGAAGAAAAAATTCCAAATCTCAAACTCAAATTTTGAAAGATTCTTTGGGCAAAATATTGAATGGTGTCGGAAGCATCAATAGAAGATGAGAATCAAGTCAGAAAAAAAAGATGGGAAGAAAGCACAATCATTATACCAAAAATAAATAGTCAACCATCTACCATCTCAGGAGATAGCATAAGAGGAAAAGAGCTATGGTGCTGAAAGAAGACGTTCAAACTGCACTGAAAGCATTAGCCCAAAACAAGGCTCTCAGTAGTGACAAATGCCTGTTTAAATGTCTCACAAAGCTGACGAAAACTGAAAGCAATCACTGGCCTAGAAATTTGGAAGATAGCTACTTGGCCAAGTGACAGAAAAGATTCACATTTATGCTTTTTACAAACAAAGATGATCCAAGAGAATATTCAAGCTATAGAACAATATTACTGATATCGCACACGAGTAAAATTTTGCTGAGATCACACAACAATGGTTGCAGCGTACATTGTCAGGGAATTGCCAGACGTTCAGGCTGGTTTCACAAGAGGGCATGGAAAAGGGCTATCATTGCTGCTGTCAGATGGACAGTGGCTTAAAGCAGAGAACACCAGAAAAAGGTTTACTTTCATCTTGGCTTAAAAAAAAGAACATCAGAAAGATGTTTAGTTTCATAGATTATGCAAAGACGTTCACCTGTGTGGCCATAATAAACTGGATAACCTTGAGACAAGTGGGGATTCTGAAGTATGTCTTTGTGTTCATGAAGAATTCTTGCACAGATCACGAGCCAGTTGTGTGAACAGAATAAGGGAATAAGGCTTGTTTTAAAATCAGAAGGTGGGGCTGAGCCCCGGTGGTGTAGTGGTTGTGCGCGGGACTGCGGCCCCCTGGGACGGAGGTTTGATTCCAGCTCCACAGAGCAAAGGCTGGGCCTCCTACTCCCACCACCCGAGGGCAGTGATGCCCCCCCCCAAAAAATCCGAAAGGTGTACCTCAGGCTTGCGTCCTCTCACAGATGCTGAGTCAATCATCAGAGAAGCTGGATTATATGAAGGGAAATGCAGCAGCAGGATTCCAGGAAGGCTTACTGAAAACCTTCAGTATTCGGATGACACAACCTTGTTTGTCAAAGGTGAGGGGGGATTTGAAGCATTTGCTACTGAAAATCAAAGATTGTAGTCTTCGATATGGATGACAACAATGTAAGCAAGGCCAAAATCTTCACGGTGAGACCAATAGGTAACGTCATGACAAAGGGAAAAATGTTTGAAGTTCTCAAGGATTTTGTCTTACATAGATCCATAATCAATGCTTGCAATCAATAAATTTTGTCTTACTTGGATCCACAAGCAGTCAAGAGATCAAAATATATATTTCTAGATAAATCTGCTGCAAAAGACCGCTTTAGAGTTTTGAAGAACAAGTGGGTTTCTTTGAGAAGTATGGTATGCCTGACCCAAGCCATGGTATTGTTCATTGCATTACATGTATGAGGAAGTAGGATATTTAATAAGGGAGACCATAGAAGAACAGATGCATTTTGAATTGTGGTGCTCAAGAAGAATATTGAAGGTGTCATGAACTGCCGAAAAGACAAACAGATCTGTCTTGGAATAGTACAGCCCGAGTGCTCCTTAGAGGCAAGGATGGCAAGACAGACTTAGCCGTACATACTTTGAACATGTTGTCAGGAGGTACTAGTCCTGGGAGAAGGACGGCATGTTTGGCAAAATGGAGGCTTGTCGAAGAAGAGGAAGACCCATAAATGAGATGGACTGATACAGTGACTGCATTCATGGTCACAGACATCGGGACAGTTGTGAGGATGGCACGGACCCATGCAGAGTTGTGTTCTGTTGCACACAGGGTCACAATGGATAGGAGGCAACTTGAAGTTACCTAACATCAAAAGCAACCATGAATTATAGAGCTGAAGAGATGAGAAGAGACCATTTTAGGGGGAGAAGGCACAAAAGGAATGAAATCAGACAGGTGGCCAAACAAAATTTTAGATGATTTTGCAAATAATTTTTACTCTATTAGCAAAATCTAGATACACTTTAGAGATAAGTAAATAGAGGATATACTCCCAGTTAAAATTTCTTCTGACAAATATTTCTTTTTTTAAATCATTTTATTGGAGGTTCATACAGCTCTTATCACAATCAATACATACATCTATTGTATGCAAATCACATTTGAAAATTTGTTGCCATCATCATTCTCAAAATACTTTCTTTCCACTTATACCCTTGATATTAGCTCCTCATATTTCCCCTCCTTCCCTACTACCCCTCCCTCATGAACCCTTGATAATTTATAAATTATTAATGTTTTGTCATATCGTACACTGTCTGATAGCTCCCTTCACCCACTTCCCTGTTGTCCATATCCCAGGGAGGAGGTTATATGTTGATCCTTGCAATCAGTTCCCCCTTTCTACTCTACTTTCCTTCCACCTTCCCAGTAGTGCTGCTCTCACCCCTGACCCTGAAGGGATCATTGGTCCTGAATTCCCCATGTGTCCAGTTTCTTTCTGTTCCAGTGTACATCCCCTGGTCTAGCCAGATTTGAAAGGTAGAATTGAGATCATGATAATGGGAAGGATGCAGAGAGGAAGCAGGGAAGAACTAGAGGAAAGTTGCATATTTCATTGTTGCTGCACTGTATCTTGACTGGCTCATCTGCTCATTGTGACCCTTCTATAAGGGGATGTCACTTCACTTACAGATGGGCTTTAGGTCCAGAATTTGTACTCCCCCTCATTTATAATGATATAATGTTTAGTTCTTTGATGCCTGATATCTGATCCCTTCGACATCTAATGGTCACACAGGCGGGTGTGCTTCCTCCATGTGGGTTTTGTTGCTTCTGAGCTACATGGCTGCTTATTTACCTTCAAGCCTTTAAGACCCCAGATGCTGTATCTTTTGATTGCCAGGCACCATTAGCTTTCTTCACTACATTTGCTTATGCACATACTTGTCTAAAGTGATCATGTTGAGAAAGTGAGCATCATGGGATGCCAATTTCATAGAACAAAGTGTTCTTGAATTGAGAAAGTACTTGAGTGGATGGCCAGTGCTCATCTGCCTGACACATAATTCTTAATGGTCTTCAAATCTCCAATTCTATTAAGTGGAAGTCATAAGAAATATGACTCTCAAAATTTTAGTTATATAAAATATTTGTATTATCATCTCTGTGGGATATCTAGCCAAATATTATCTATAAAGAACTATTTAAGACTAAGCCCTGGTGGCCTAGTGGTTGTGTGCAGGACTGCGGCCCACAGGGTTGGCAGTTCAAATCCAGCAGCAACTCTCAAGGAGCAAGACTGGGCTTCTTATTCCCACTGGGGAAGTGATGCCACAAAACAAAAACAAACAAAAGAACTATTTAAATACATTATTAAATAAATATTCTTCATTATCTTTAAAGTTGTTAGGTAACATGTGTTTAGCCAGATTTTTTTTCTGAGTTAGATGTTAAGAGTCATAAATTTTTTTCCAAAAATAAATAAATAAGCTGGATTTCAGGATGACTATCCAAGATGGTGTGCAAAATAGAAACACGGTAGATACATACAAGTATCTACAAGTTGCAGCAGGATATCTAGACTTACATTGTGAACATGATAAATTAAAATTCACTGCTGAGACTATAATTATTGCTTATTTGGAGCTATAAAATTTTAGGTTTTAAATTATAAGATAGCTCTAATCGAGTAAAAACTAGAGAAGATAAAGATGCATATTTTTTCCCCAAGGCTATGTATTTATTTATTTTTCTTTTACAACGGATCACCTTCAAAGTACTCTCTAATATACTTAATAGGCTTATCAAATCTGCAATTTCATTCTTGGAAAAATTTTTCAAACTCGGTTATTTATGTGGCTGACAGTACCTCCCTAGTTGTGTTTGTTTGTTTGTTTGACCTCTTCTACATCATCAAATCACTGTCCTTTCATTTTCTCTTGTTTGTGCAATAGGGAAATCTCACAAAGCAAGGCCAACTGACTAGAGAGCATGCGGTAAGAGAGGCAAGTTGCACTGAGATGACTGATGAGCAGGACTATTGTCATGGTGGTGAAACCAGTCCCCCAACTGCCACACATCAGGCCTTTTTCATTGCACACTGTTATGCAGTCTTTTAAGAACCTCTAAGTAGAAGCTTGATTGATAGTATCACTTGGAGAAATGAACTCCAAATTCTCTATGAATAGACATTTTCAACTTTTCAGAAATTTGATGGATGTCCAGACCAAGGTTTGTTGTCAATCAACGTTTCACCTTTCTTGAAATGAGATAACCACTCATACACTTCAGATTTTCCCATAGGACTGTCCTGGTAAGCTGTGTTCAACATCACATCAGTTTCTGTGGCATGTTTCCCTACCAGGAAACAAAATTTCACAGCTTCTCTCTCTTAAATCAGCCATCCCAAAAAACGAGTTTCAAGAAATACTGCTTTTATGAAAAAAATTCCCTGGGACCAAAGAGAACCTTCCAAGGTGATGCCACTGGGCGCATTAATTCAATGTGTGCTGCTCAATGCTCACCTAGGGGGAAAAAATGCATACTATGAAAGCTGAGCTCCACCTAGCACAAGAAAATTGTGAGTTGCAAATTATTCTGTATCCTAATCAAGACTATTCCTTTTTAAAATACCCATGAATATATATTACAGGCATATGTGTATATATGATCTTTGAATGAATATTGAAGTACAGATTCATATAAAACACCAGAAACTTTTAAATCTTGAGTCAAGAGTGTGGTGTGCTATTTAAGGGACAAAAGCAATGGAGAGTTATAAGAGAAGTTATAGGCATTGCCTCAAATTTCCATCAGTATTTAGGGAAGGACCATCCACCTGAGCAATGATTAAAAGGGACAGAGAAAACAGTGAGAAGGGGGAGGTATGAACTTACTTTTACAATTAGACACATTGATCATTCCTAATTACACCCTTATACATGAAGCTAGTTTCCATTTCATAAAATGGTAGGTTCATTAGTGCAGTTGAACAGTGTGGGTTGCCTATGTGTTATTATTTCCCTTATTAGGCCACATTCTTTGACTGGAGGAGATTGATGGGTGGTTTTTGACAATTGGATACAGCCTAGGAAAAGTGTTAGCTATAATAGTGTCAACGGAGTATAGCAATGAGATCACCGAACAACCACCACTCCAACTCTGCAAACATTTCACAAGTTAAGAGCGAAAGATTTAATGTATGTGCTTTACTTTTTCTTCATTCATTGCGCACATTTGTATTAAATTCTGCTATTCTCCCTCAGCCCAAAGGATCTCACCCTTGAGGTCAATTATAAATTATTTCTGAAGTAATTCTTTGGTTTCCTCTAAGGGTACAAGTTCTTGCTGTCAGTCTATTTATTTACAAGGGACAGATGAGGAATCTGCAATGGCAGCTCTCTAATGAACTTTTATGCCAATTGCTCGCTGGCCTCCTTTTTTGCTACATGCTGACATTTGCCTTGGGTTTTTGGAGGTCAGTATTCATGTCTATTATCCAGGGAAACCATTGTTTCTCTTTCTCTCAAATATTTTGTTGTGAATTCTGTTTTCTAGTATGGGATCACTATAAATTTCTGATTCCTGCTGGTCGCCATGAGTCTTGGTTTCTAATGATAGTTTTGCATTTTGATTGTTGTTTATGTGATGGTCCTTAAGTAATTTCAGTAGAATCTTCTGTAAAGAGGAAGTAAATACTTGAATGTAGTATTCAGAGAATCTTAAATGGATAAATTTAGCTGGAGAAATATTTTAAAACAATTACCACAATTTTAGTATGCAAATGCATAATATAATAATATTAACCTTATAATAGTATGATGTAATAGTATGATATATGTGAGAAAAAAATTAAAGGACTGTTTTCGTTATAAGCTTTCATACTAATTCAAATAGCTTTGAACTTGTAAATTTTCTTTTTGTGGACTTCTAAATTTTCTTTCTGTTTGAAAAAATAGAGCAATATTTCCATCTTCTACAAATTGAAGCAATATTAATATTCCTTTTAGTTTATTTAATTTTGCATTGTCTTTATTTTATTCTGAGGGCCTAATGATTTAATAAAGCCACATAAGGACTTGAAGTAGAAAATAAGGGATGTGTAACCACCTCCATTTCTTTGATGGCATTTTCTATTTCATATTTTTCTATTCTTTTATAATTTCAACTTAAGTGTAATTTATTTCAGATCCCAACTGTGCTTAAACTAGCAACAAATGAAATTAAATATTTCTGTAATATTTATTATGCTTCATTCTCTCATTTAGAAAAGATGAATCATATGAAAATAGAGTTATTTATAGATTAAATAAATGAGGAATACTTTTTAAAATAGTAAATATCAGTCTGAGAATTTATTCATATTCTCAGCCCATTATTAAAGTGCTAAATATTTTTCTTTTCTTATAAACTGGAGCTACGATGATTTTTCATGTGTTTGTCAAGATTCCATCTCTCTTAAAACAAATCAGACTTTTATAAAATTTGTATAAAAATTGTTTATCATTACTTTATGAGAAACATGATATCTTATACTCAGAGATGGTATCATTTGTCCACAAGTTTAATTAAATGTTAAAAGCAAAAGTGAAAACAATAAAAACAGGCTTTTCTACTTTGATAAGTTGAACACAATGGTAAGCAAAAATATGCATGTGCTACCTTAGAAAAAGGAGAAAGATGGGGCTTTTCAGTCTCTGAAACTAAAAAGCAGTTTTATCCAGTCATATAAGGTAGCTAAGAGGTTGCATCTAGTCTATGGCAATTAGTAGTAATAGTAGTTGTGATAGGTAGGTTTATTGTGCCAACCTGACCAATGAACACATGTGGGATTAACTGAAGGACAGGGAGGTAAATGGCTTGGTGAGCTCCACATTTTTGGTCTCTTGTTCTTTAATGATAAGACCAGTGTGAGGTTGCCTTAGGTGGTTCTCTGCCTCAACTTGTGAGCTACGCTACTTGCGGGACACCCAATCTTTGGGCTGTGACACTGTAGTTTGAAGTTCCTTCAAGACCTGCTTTGCCACGGTACTGGAGTATACGTTTTTTGAGCTGGGGACTGACTCTTGGACCCTGTCTTCTGGCCAACTATTGGTGACCTGTCTTGCTGTTTGCTAGCTGGGGTCAGATTGCCTGATTGCTCCGCAGAGGGCTAAGCTCTCTGCTTCATTGACTTGAACCCAGAGGTGTTCAAGACTTGAAGGATTGTCACTGTACTAGCTGTTTTACGGAAGTGAGTTGCACTCAGCCATTTGTACTGCTCTCAAGACTAAATAGCTATTCGTTTCTTGTTGTATATCTCTCTCTCTCTCTCTCTCTCTCTCTATATATATATATATATATATAATATCATAAGTATCCTGGTTTTGTTTCTCTAGAGAACCCTGTGCAATATAGTACCTTAGAAAATGTACCTATTGTTACAGGTCACATGATATTAGGTAAAGGTCACATGGAGCAAGGTAGATGACTGAAACAAAGTATAAGTACATCTTGGCAAGAACAAGGGATTCATTTTCTGTAGAACAGAGAAGTGAACCTTTTAATTCAGAAGTGCAATGAAGCTAAAAATCAAGAAAACTTAGCTGTTGGTCCAAATATTATTTGAAACTAAGAGTAAATATAATTAGACAGAAAAGAGCACATGAAAACAAATCACTATCTAGTACTATTTTCATGAGTGTAACTTCTTGTTATAGCCATAAGACAGAGATACATGTAAAAGCAATTTATGGAAATTCTACTTCTTTTCCTATTTTAAAATTCAGGAAAGGACTAATGTTGGATCATGCTTACGTGTAAAGTTCATGTTATTTAACTTGCTCTCCAACGTGGCAGTTCAAAGAGATAAAGAAGTGAAAGATTCAAACAGTGGATTGTTCTTAAACTACATTGTAAAAGCAGGACACAGCCAAAGAAATAAAGCCATCATTTTCTTTGTATATAATAAAGCAAGAAAAATCACCTTACATGTAAAATACTGGAATATATACATATATAAAGAAAATCAATTTTCATTAATTGATAAAATTCTATTTGGTCTAAAATTATAAAATTCTTAAAGATATAAATTGCATTGTCTTTAAAAGAAAGCAGCTAATATGATTAATATCTTATTTCAAGTAAGGGCAGCATGCTTATAGATAAACAAAAGATACAAACTGTATTTCTCCATTTTAACTGTGTTTTATAGGATAACTATATTATCGGTTATTTAAACACATCCCAAAGTATTATGATCTTCAAAATCTAAAAAGTGCTTACAGTTTGTATGTCATATATACCCCTGCCTCATTCCCTAGAGGAAAGTAAACACAAGTAATACCAGGTTTTGACTGCCATTCCGTATCAAGCATGTTTTTGTTCATATTATTCCACTCTATCTTAGTATTGACTTTCATAAAGAGAGGGTGGCAGCGAGCACATAAATGATAAATACAATTAAAATATTTTTTCAGTAGAGAAAACAAGAATAAAAATAGGTTCTCATTCTTAGAAGGCAACCTTTATTTTATTTTATGCTGAGTTCAATTTTGCATCTGTATGCCTATGGCCTTTTGGCTTAGTTCCTAGTGCTTTCATAAGAGTGCATCATAAATTTAATGTCTCACTGTTCTGGGCACGGAAGACCAAAACAAAGATGTCAACAGGGCTAAGCTTTCTCTGAAAGTCCTAGGGGGAGGATTCTCCCTTGCTTCGTCCTTGCTTCTGGTGGTTCCTGGTTACCCTTGGCATTTCTTGGCTTATAGATACATCACTGTAATATCTGCTGCCATCTTCACATGTCTCTCTTCTTCCTATGTCTGTTTGTCTTGGTCTCTTGCTATCTTTAAAAAAGCAGAAAGAAAGGCACCATTATTTCTAACCCACCATTCAGATTTAGTGTTAACAATTCCATCTACAAAGAGAAACTTTCCAGAAAAGGTCACATTCGGAAATTCTGGTGGACAGGACTTCCACATATAACTTTGGGGGACAACATTGAATCCATAGCATTTTCACATAGATTTTATTGTATGACATCCCCCTCCAACACAACAGAAGAGTAAAATTAAAAACCGATGACAAATAGATGGGAGGAAATTCTGTGCAGTCTGCTTACCCCAGTTTGCCAAAATAATAAATAAATAATAAGTTAAAATTAAGTTCACCTTTATATAACAGAGAACATTTTTTAAAAAGTAAAATCCTGCCTAGATTATAGCACTGTATATATAAGATAAAACTATAATTCCATCTGAAGATAATAAAAATATGGTATCATCATAGTTGTCATTTGGTCCCCACATTTCTTTTATCATTATGTTTCAAAATCCTTGATTCTGATTTTCAATAATTTCTTGGAATCCAAGAATACTCAAGTTGAATTTTTTTTCAATCATTTTATTGGGGCCTTGTACAATTCTTATCACAATACATTCATCCATCCATTTTCTCAAGCACATTTGTACATAGCCCTTGGTATCTGATCCTCATTTTCCCTCTCCCTCCCCCCTCCCTTCCTCAGGAACCCTTGATAATTTATAAATTATTATTTTTTCATGTCTTGCACTGTCCAGTGGGCCTCTTTTCCCACCTGGCTGCTGTCCATCTCCCTGGGAGGGGGTTAAAGGTAGGCCATTGTGATCAGTTCCCCCTTTCTCCCCCCACCTTCTACATACTCTCCTGCTATGGCTACTCTCAATATTGGACTTTATCTGCCCTGTATTCCTTGTGTATCCAGCGCTTTTCTGACCAAACATGCTCTGGTCTAGCCAGATTTTTAAGGTAGAATTAGGGTCATGATATAGGGGGAAAGGAAGCATTTAAGAGACAGAGGAAAGCTGTATGTTTCATTGGTTCTACATTGCACAATGACTGGCCCATCTTCTCCCCATGACCTCTCTGGAAGCTGTTGTCCAATTGCTTACAGATGGACTTTGAGCCTCCACTCTGCACCCCCTCCCATTCAAATTATGATTTCTTTTGTTCTGGATATTTGACGCCTGATACCTGATCTCATCGAAACCTCATGAGATCACACAGGCTGGTGTGCTTCTTTCATGTGGGCTTTGTCATTTCTCAGCCAAATTGCCCGCTTGTTTATCTTCAAGCCTTTATGACCCCACGTACTATATCTTTTGATAACTAGGCACCATCAACTTTCTTCACCACATTGGCTTATCCACCTTCTTTGTCTTCAGTGATTATGTCACTCTCAGATCATGAGAATCTCAGGGTGCTGGATTATTAGAACAAAGTGTTCTTGTGTTGAGGGAATATTGAAGTAGAGGTACACTGTCCGTCTGCTTCCTTAATACTAAACCTATAAATATATGTACATAGATCTAGTTCCCCATCACCTATAAATATATTTATATATGTAAATGCCTGTATTTAGAGCTCTATAAATACCCTTTACTTCCTAGTTCTTTCCTCTACTTCCTTTTACTATCCTCTTGCCCCAGTATCATGTTGCCCTGCATTTGGGTTTCAGTAATTTCTCTCGGTTACATTGTCCTTGATAAAGCCAAGGACATATTGAAAAGCAGAGACCTTTTATTCTAAATACTGTTCCTCTGAAATTTATGTTTTAAAATGTTTTCCTGCATCACCTTACTGTCTAACTCATCAAGACTTCCTATTGAAGTTGAAAACCAGGCCAATTTGGAATGGAAATTCACAAGCTAACAGAGGAAGAAATAAAATCTGTACTCAATGCACTAGCCTATTAAGCAGGCAGGTGACAATTTGCTCTCTTACTCTTAAACATTTTTCTTCCAACTCATTTTAAACATTTTCAATCAAAACCTGGATTTTTACAATAAATTTTAAAATGATTTTTAACAGAAATATAGACTAATATATGAAGAAATTTATACTAGTGGGCTTTTCTTTCTAAAATCACATAAAAATTTAATGGAACACAGTGAGAAATAGTCATATCCCACACACTCTTAATGCAAAAACCACACGCTATGTATAAGCCCACCCACATACATTTCAGAAATCCATTGAGGCAGGTGTCTTTGGAATTTATAAAATTGATATGTGACCCAAAATACACTGTAGTACAAAATCTACTGTATTTAACTGTTCCTCAATGTTATGTCAAGTATAAAAGTACTTCACATATAGGTTATGTTAACAAAACATTATTTAATAAAAAAGACTTATCTAGATAGGATTTATGTTTGTTTTGTTTTGTTTTTGGAGGGGGCATCACTGCCCTCTGGTTGTCGTGGGAGGTACCCAGCACTGCTCCTGAGAGCCGCCGCTGGATTTCAACCGCCAAGTGTGCAGGCTGCAGTCCTGCACTCAACCACTTATGCCACCAGGGCTCAGCCCTTATGTTTGTTTTTTAATGCATAGTATTGCTACAATGCTTACCAACAATTGACCATCACTGTCAGCGTCAAGAAAATTCTAAGATTTTAGATGATGAATATGGAATCAGAGAGTTTGCAATTGCTTCATTTTTACTATAGTAGCTGAGGGATTCCTTTAGAATAGATCATGAATGAAAATATCAAATATTCAAGAACCTGGCTGAGCAAACTATGAATTTCTGTTTCTTGTCATTCTAAGGACAATTATTTTATAATCTTATCTGAAAACTTGTTCAATGTTTTCACTAAATTGTTTTCAAAGGAAAGGTTTATTTCCTCAGTGATTGACCACTAACTCTGAGCAAAGCAGATGTAATGCTTCATCACTTATTCTAATACTTTTCTTCATATTGAATTAGCTATCTATAAGATATCTTTAATAGTTCAAAGACCAAACAGTCAAATGTAATTTTGTTTTTCTATTTTGGTGACTGATGTCTTCCTTGCAGATTTCCTAGTAAAATTTCTACTGGGCTAATGTCCTAAAATTGACACCTGTCACAGACAGCCCCAACAATCAAAAATTATTTTCCCTCCTGTTAATACCAAGCAACAGACCTGTGTTTCTGCAGAAAAAGAGTCTCTAGAAATCTATGAACTACCTTTAACTTGCAGGGAAAGAGAAATAAACCTCTATATTAACAGAAAGACAATATTAAACAGCTGCTCACCAGTCTCTTTCCAAAAGCACTTGATTTCTATAATAAACAGAATTAAATTGTATCCATTTCTGTTCCTAAACAACAGGGATGGGCTTTAAAATGTAGATCAGGCACATAAAATGCCACTGTAAAAGCCAGCTTCTATCATAAAGCTGGTAGTCTAGGGAAATTCTAGATTGAAACCAAGAGCCAAAGCTTATTAAACAACTACCTTAAATGGACATGGGCAAGTTTTGTTTTAATTATTCTGTTTCCTTATTCCTGAAAATGTAACTCAAAAAAAATTAGTTCACAAAACAACAGGTTTGTTTTATCTATATTTTGTTAGTTTTCAGCCTCTTTCTAACATGAGATGAAGCTAAAATTAAAACTGCTACTCTTTCTTAAATGCCAACAACACATCATTTGTGCCAAAAACAGTTTTGACCTATATAGCAGCCCCATCAATTAAAATCCACAAAGAGTTGAAGGGACTTAGAGATTTGGTCCTTTGCCTACTCAGCAACCAGTGATCAGAGTTGAGAACTTATATATATAGTACTTAACATCCATTGATGACATGAGTGTATAAAAATTCTGAAGAGAATATCTTGACCAATTCACCCTTTTACATTACCTCCCCAAAGTCATCAGAGGCTCAATATTTTGTTAATTGAACCCTGAAGAATTCAAAACCTAAATCTTGAATTAATATTAGAAAGACACAATTATTTTGGTATATTTGTTTTTGTTTTTTTTAATCATTTTATTGGGGGCTCCTACATCTCTTATCACGGTCCATACATCCATCCATTGCATGCAAAACATACCTGCACATTTGCTACCATCATCATTCTCAAAACACTTTCTTTCCACTTAAATCCCTAATATTAGCTCCTCATTTCCCCTCTCTCCCTGCTCCCCCTCTCTCATGAACCCTAGATAATTTATAAATTATTATTATTTCATCATATCGTACAGTGTCCAATGTCTCCCTTCACCCACTTCTCTTTTGTCCATAGCCCAGGGAGGAGGTTAAATGTAGATCCTTATAATCAGTTCGCTCTTTCTGCTCCATCTTCCCTCCACCCTCCCAGTTTCTTCACTCTCACCATGGTGATCCTGAAGGGATCATCTGTCCTGAATTCCCCATGTTCCTGGTTCCTATCTGTACCAGTGTACATCCTCTATTCTAGCCAGATTTGTAAGGTAGAATTGGGATCATGATAGTGGGATGAAGGAAGAAACCAGAGGAAATTTGCATATTTTGTCATTGCTACACTGTACCCTAACTGAACTCATCTCCTCCTCGTGACCCTTCTGTAAGGGAATGTCGTTTCACCTTCCAATGGACTTTACATCCCAAATCTGCAATCCCCCTCATTTATAATGATATAATTTTTAGTTCTTTGATCCTGATACTGGATCCCTTTGGCACCAGGTGGTCACACAAGCTGATGTGCTTCTTCCATGTGGGTTTTGTTGCTTCTGAACTAGATGGCTTATTAGTACTTTCTCTTCAAACATTTGAATGGGGGAAAAAAGTACTAGTAATCAGGGCAGAATGTGCCAAAGGAATATTTGAATGGTAAAAAGATTGAAGGGTAGATATTTCTTAAGTCTTTTCCCCTCCTTTAATTGCATGCAGATTCCACTCTTTATGGCAAGAAAAATACAATATAATTCAAACTTATGAACTTGCTCGAGCTTTATGACTTGCAGGTCACTAATTCAGAAATGAGTATGAAATAAAGGTTAAGATATAGAAAATTCTACTTTAAAAGAGGTTCAGATTGTTGAGAGATAATAAGAACCATAGTAGAAAATGGCTCCCAACTTACATGGATCATCTCAATAAGGAAAAGATATTTCTTTGACACAGTCTAGTTGCTTGAAGAATTAGAAACTAAACTTCGGGGCACAACTCACATTAACTTAAAATACTATCAGTTCAGTTAGAGAAAGAGATCGAACTAGCAAAAAGTACAAGTTGTAGCAAACATTTGCAAATGTAATTTTTAGTATAATATATTCATAAATCACTGGGATACAAATTGAAGGTAGTAAATTTTGGAGCATTCCCATAATAGAATGAAAACAAAAATAATGACTTCAATGTTTTAAAACTTATTTTAAATAAATACATAGTGTTTTATGTAATATTAATTATTTTTAAATGTTCTTCCCTTTGGTTTTTTTTTAAGGCATCACTGCCCTGGTGGTGGGAGTAGGAGGCCCAGCCTTTGCTCCTGTGAGCGGGAATTGAATCTCCATCCCAGTGGGCCGCAGTCCTGCGCACAATCACTATGTCACTGGGGCTCAGGGGGCATAAATCCCCCCTTTGGATTTACTAAAGTAGAAATAAATACCTTGAAATATTTTTAAAAGAAAATAAAGATGCTATCTCCTTATTTCAAAAGGCTTTTTTATCATGTTGATATTATAGTCTATTTTTATGTAAGAGAGATACATGGAAAATGTATATTGTCAAAAATGAATTTATAAAATAAATATGAAAGCTTGTTTTAAAACCTACATACTATTAAGCTGGTAAGGCAAAATCAGTAGTGAAACACTCTGCTCAGTTCTTCTGTAATAACTTGTGAAAAGCCACATGAAATGCACGTAAATGATAATTTCAGAATGATCTATTCAACTCATTTTGTCTTACTGTTCCTACAACCCTATGCTCTGTGTCTCTTGGTCTTCATTCCAAAGAGAGGAATACTCCCACCTGGAGACACTGCACTGATGCCATTGAACTGGAAGCTAAGCATGCCTCCTGAACATTTTGAATTATTTCATGCTTCTGGATCAACAGGCAAAGCAAGATGTTACTATCTTGAGTTGTGTAATTGGTCCTGGTTACCAAAGGAAAGTAGGATTTGTATTGCATAATGGATTTAAAATATATACTTGGAGTGAGGGGATTCTTTAGGTCATCAGAGTACTATTGCACTTACCGTTATAACTTTTTCATTTCTGATACCCATTTCAAATACTATGTAATGAGCTCACAAACAATATTTATGATTAAAGGGTTTATTAAGAAAGTTAAGAAGTGGGAATGCCAATGAGAAATTTTACAGTTTCAAGTCTGCTCATAAATGCCCACGAGACAGGCGATTCTACTATAAGTCTCACCCAGAAGGTCCAAAAACTCAGCTCCCTGAATTAAGTTCCCAAAGCAGCCCACACCAGTAATTCACAGTCCAAAGGCACTCACTCTCACCTCTTTGTGTCAGCAAGCCCAGCTCCCCCAAGTCAATACCCAAGTGGTAACTTCTGGCACTGCTACTATTAAATTGGTGGCATAGCTGATTCTAGATCCAGGAAGTTCACTGCACAGAGATTACAGGTCAAAAGAATGTGCTTTACTCCTAGATGTTACTCATAATGATATCCCTCTTTTGACTTCTTGAGGGTTAATTTTATAGAGAGCAGGATCTCACAATTGCTTACAGGTTGTGTTAGTCCTGATAGACTAGAGGAAAAAATTTCAGAGACACGCATATGGGTATAAGGAAAGGGTTTATATACAAAAGAAATGTGACCAAAAGAAGGCATCCCAATCCAGTCCAGTGCAAAGTCTTAAGTCCAATAATAACCCATATGCTCGAAATCAGTCTATAAAGTCTGCTTCCGACTCAGGAAGTCACAGGTCAGTGGGCGCAGAATTCTGGCGCTGGCAGGGGTTTCCCCATGGCTCCTCGCCTCCAGGGCTCAGGTCCATCAACAGCATGGCACTCCAGCTTCAGAGGTCTGTCTTCATCAGGGCAAAGCCGTGTGGTCTCTCCACCACCGCCATTGTTGCCTGTGGTTAATCATCTCTCTTCCTAACTCCCAACAACTGGGGAAGATAGCTTCTCATCTTCACGAGGGAAATGCCGCAAGATTTCCCAGGAGTCTCAGGTGAAAGCCATACCCACACAAAGGCCTCATCAGCTACTCAATGGCTTTCTCCTGATTAACGGGCCAGACTCTACCCCTACATTTCAATTATAAAATTAACATAAGCACATGGCTGCCACACAGGTGAATCCTATCAGTATCTTTCCCCACCTTTTAACAGGGAAAGTCAATAGTTGTAGCTAGAAACTTTGGATAGAAGAGCCAATTTAATAACATACTGTGTCCTATGATTAAAGTCAGTTGTAAACTATACCACTCTACTTCTGAAACAAATTCTGAGAGAGCAAACTCTTTAGAAATGAAGCTTTCTAAATCTTCTAAACCAGACAAAGAACCACAACTACACAATGTCCTTGCTGAGGGTTAAAGAAATATGGAATAGGTAGTAGAAGAAAGAAGTTCAAAATGCAAGATATGGCCATGAAACCATCTGCAGAAATGAAGAGTATAATTCCTATTTGCATATACACACCAAATATTTCATTGTGGTGAAGGAAAATTGCTTAAACATGGCTCTTCTATGCACTACTTTGCAACTCCTACCAAATGATTGGATGAGACCATGGAAATAGGGTCTATGAAATACAAACAGAGGGCACTCGTCAGCTTTGCCATGCCTCTGGATTTAAGAGAGCGGTTTTAGAAGCAGGCAGAACAGAATTCCATGACAATCAAGAGAGAGGAGCCCTCAGCAGTATCCACACGAGATCTAGTGTGAAATGGCGAAGGCAGCTGAGACACCAGAGATTGCAGCGCCCAAACCATGAGCAATAGCGGTGGCATGCAGAGACCTTATGACAGAGCATTGGGCTTGCTGGCCCATAGAATGATGCAGAGGCCAGGAGAGCATGTGGCAGAGACACCAAGGATAATAAGCACCTTTGTGGACAAAAGAACTTATCCTTACCATTTCCTAACCAGTTAATTTCCCTAATAAACCTCCATAATCATGAGGACTGTCTACACTTTCTATGTGACTCAATAACTAGTGGCCACTATAACAAATTGCGAAACAAAGAGTAGAGTTCCCTGAAGAATAGGTGGCATCAAATAAATATAAATGTTTAAAAATCAGGGGAAATCCTAGACTCAAGGAAGAATGGAAACGCAACATACCAAAACTTTGAGACAAAAGAAGAGCACTGCCAATGGGGTACATTGATAACAACAAGGGCACCAAACAAAAAAAGATGGAAGAACAAAACTCATCACCTTAATCTCAAAATTCCCATAATTAAAGAGCAGCAAAACAACCTTACATTCACCAGAAAAGCCTACAGCCATCAAGTCTATTCCAATTTATGCTGCTGTGTTGTTCTTACTGGGAGGTGATACTCAGCTGGTTCTAACTCATTATTACTCTACATACAAGAAAAAAGAAATTCTCTCTGCTGCTGTACATTCTTCACAGCTGTTCTTATTGTTGAGTCCATCATTCAGCCATGTGTCAGTACATCTTAAAAAATATCTTTGTGGTAGTTACAGAATCTGGTGTCACTTTGAGGATTAAGAGTATAGGGGTGGGATCTAGCTTAAATATTAGGATATAGCTAATGAAACTTCTGTGTTGACCTGGCCTTCTCCTGAGGATTCTGGGAACTCCTGTATTTCCTCCTTGTAGGTGGAAGACACACTCTATCTCAGCTCATCCCTGTGAGACATCCCTGTGTATAAGACACATGGAGAGAGGCTGCTGTAACCAGACCTCTGGACCCAGAGAAACCACATAGAGACTCCTGCCAGCACTGATATGCTTAAAATGCAACTGGAACCACAAGACTTCCCACCTACTGGTCTGTGACCTTCGTGCATTTGGTGATATTGCCTGTATTTTGTGAGTCTGAAGAGGACTTTCTAGAGTGATAGTGAACATGTGAACTAATATAGGGCTTATGAATTTGATTTGAACAGGGTTGGACTATTTTCTCAATACTCAACTGCTCTTGTATATAAAGCTCTTTCTTATGCATATATGAGTATCTATAGATTTGTTTCTCAAGTCTACCCATAATAGCACAGTCTTCCTTTTCTTCATAGCCAGTATACGTCACTCAGAATGGTGTCCTTCTTCAGAGACTTGTTTCTCCTAACAATATGTACAAAAAGCTTGAGACAAAGTCACACCAGCCTTGCCTCTAAAGAGCTTTCTGGATGTACTTCTTCTAAGACAAATCTGAGGTTTTTTTTGATAGGCCTGGTACTTTCAATATTTTTGTCAGCACCATAATTCAAATGCATCCATTCACCTTCAGTTTTCATTACTAAATGTCCAATTTTCACAGGCATATGGGGTGATTGAAAATATTGTGGCTTGGGTCAGATTCCCCTTCAAATATAATCTTCTTCCTGGTCAATTCTCAGAAGATGCCTTGTGCAGAGGCATATGTAATCAATTATCAATGTTAGAGTTCTTGACTGCTGCTTCCATGAACACTGATTATGGAACCAAGCAAAGTAAAATTCTAAGAAATCAAACTTTTTTCCATTTTCCACAATTGTTGTCCAGTTGTCAGAAATTTGCTTTTTTTTTCATTAAGTTGAAATTTCTATTGAAGGCAAAAATTCTTTATCTTCATCAGTAAGTTCTTCAAGTCCTTCTCACTTTCAGCAAACAAATTTCTGTCATCCGCATATCACAAGTTATTAATAAATCATTCTCTAATTTTGGGGGTTTTCTTGTTATTGTTGTTGTTGTTGTTTTGGGGTATCTCTGTCCTCTGGTGGTGGAAGTAGGAGGCCCAACCTTTGCTCCTGTGGAGCTGCTGCTGGAATTGAATTTCCGTCCCAATGGGCCGCAGTCCCGCACACAACCACTACACCACAAACAAAGACACTACAGACAAACAAAGGGGTTCAGCCCCCTTTCTCTAATTTTATAACACATTCTTATTCATATTTAGACAACTGAACATCCCCTTACAGAAGGGTAGTGGGGAGAAGATGAGCCAGTCAGAGTGCAATAGCACCAATGAAACATACAACTTTCCCCTAGTTCTTTAATGCTCCCTCCCCCCCCCACCCTTTAGTATCACAATCCCAAATCAATTACAAATCCAGCTAGAATAGAGGATGTGCACTGGTACATGTAAGAGCTGGTGGAAAAAAAGAATCCAGGACAGATAAACCCCCTTGGGACCAATAATGAGAGTAATAATACCAGGAGGTAAGAAGAAGATGGAGGAGAAAGGGGGGCCAATGAGTCAGGTGCAAAATTTAGATCCAGAAAGAAGTAAACAAACTTTTCCACAGTGTCTAGTTATATAGAAAATGGACCACACTCCTGAGAAAAATCTACTTTCCATTTTATCCGAAATATGGTCATAGTAAGAGGGTTGTACTCCACGTTAAACAATTTACAACTTTTTGATGACTGACGACCTCATCATGGAACTGATTTCTTTATGTTCGATCACGTCATGAGGGATGATTAGATTCCAGCTGCCAAATCACTAAGAAACCTGGCCCAACCACGTTGACACGACACCCCATGATTACAGCCATTGATGAGATGGACTAACAAAGGGGCTGCAATAATGGTCTCAAACATAACACATATGATGATGGGGCACAACTGCATAGTGTGCTCTTCCTTGAACAGAGGTCATTATTAGTTTTAACCAGCTCCCTGACAACTAGACACGAGAGCATCGTGCAGTACACTTGAGGCAAAGTTGTGAATGTCAAAATCCTTAAGTGAATGAATCACTGGACTTGGGGACTTAGAACTATAGTGTCTTGTGACCACAAAGTCAATTAGCATAGCAGAGTTCACTAAAACAAAGTTTGCATCTTAATGTGGTGAATAGTGACTAGAGTGCGATAAACTAGGGATCAGTCATCTAAATCAAAGCTACTGATCTTTCCTCATCTGAAGAAAAGAACAAGGAAAAGATTCCTGGAAACAGGTCGAAAAAGACCAATTTACAATAAGGTAGTACACTAGTAATTACACTTCTTACTCCATCATGATACCAAGTTTATTCTCTCACTTTTGTATTCATAAATACATGTATATTTGTGTATATAATACTATATAACATGTAGTGGTGCATCAGGAAACATTGGGCTGCTAACAAAGGAGTTGAGGGTTCTAATATACTACCCACTTTGTAGGCTAGAGATGACACTGTTCCTGAAAAGATTTGCAATCTTGAAAACTAATGGAACAGTTCTACTGTGTCATACTTCTGTGAGTTGGAATTAGCTCAATGAAAATGAGTTTGGATAGAGTAGCATATAATATATTGCGCATATTATTTTATCATATATTGCATAACAGTAAAACTGATCATTTACCTGGAACTCAAATAATATCACATTCTAAGTATATAGATTTTATTCTTCTAAATACATTTTTCCAAAACTATCTTTCCAATAATCCCAGATTCATAATCCCTCTATATCCATGCCAATTCTGTTACTCTATGAAGGAGTTTATATCAATGGGGGTAGGAGTCTTTGTGGCTTATTGGTTACACCTTTGGGCAGTTACTGCAAAGTTGGCATTTCAAAACCACTAGACATTCTGAAGGAGAAGTATGAGGCTTTCTCCTTCTGTAATGAGTTATAGTCTTGGAATTATAATCTTGAGTTACAGCCTTCACATGGGTGATTCTACGCTGTCCAGTGGGATCTCTTCAAGTCAGAATTGACTAGATGGCAGTAAGTTTGGTTGAGATGATTGGGGGAGGACAGTAGCCTGTAGCTCACTTCCTTCCTCCTTCTAACAGAAATTAACAATGGTAGCTGCTGTTAAATGTGTTCCCATTGTAGTATTTATCCATTAACACTGTCTTTTAGGAACATCCATGAAGAATATTGTAACATTTTATAGGTCTTTCTTCATATGTTTCTGATATACCAGGCACCATAACCTAGAGACCAAGAAATACTCTAGTTGTTGCTTTTTAATTCCTCCATTAATTGTTCACTGGGAAGCCCTAATGAGATCGTGTGGTCCTTGTCAGGCTGTCATAAAGACAATATCTACCTCTCGGTGATGCTCTATACAGCAGAACAAGACAGAACTCTGCACCACCCTTGCATTGCTTTTCTGTATTAGCCCATTGTTGCAGGCACTGTCAATATATCTCATGAAGGATCTTCATCCTTTTTCCTGAAACTCTACTAAGCATCAGATCATCCAGGGACTGGTGCTTCCTCATACACATTGGAAGTATATGAGTTGATCGATGGAATGGTGAACACACTCAATGGTGGAGGGTTGCTGGGCAGGCCCAAATGAGAGCCTTAGATAAGTCCTAGAACAGGACAACAACACTTTTTCTAATAAAAATTTTGAACGAATGTTCTGATAAACAGAACCTTACTTACATGTCCATAACCTATTTGAAAAAGAGACTAGTAAATAAATTCCTAGCATTTTTCTTGAAGACATATAACTCAGAATATGGAAACAAGAGTTCAAAATGTTGTGGACATACAATAGATCCTTAATGTAAATGGTACTGGAACTTGAAGATATCAGAGGCTAAGAATTAAGGAAGAAAACATTACATAATAATAGGCATATAGTATTGCAAACAGAAAAGGATCCCTGGTGAATCACTGTTTCAACCCTTGGCTGAAAACTCAAAAGTCCATGGCAAGAATCCATCAGCTGCTGTGGGAGAAGTTCTGATAGTCTGTGTCCCCAGAGGTTTATACCATGTTGGAAACCCAGTGGG